>JAHWFP010058508.1:43090-73812 GCA_023313725.1 Lithobius niger
CATCCGTATTTATTTAACACTTGTGATATATTATGACACGACACGAAATAAGCAACCGAATTTCGTTGGTATATGTCAATGCTGGAGGAAAGTCTTCAAAGTTTTCAAAGTTTCAAAATAAAGTTTCTGGCGGTTTTCAAAGTTGGCTGGTTAACGTGGAAGTTCATAAGGACCACTATCTCGGTCCTTGATAGGCTGTATTCAACGTATTACATGTGTTGTTTTCGTATTTAGAAGTATCTAAAACAAAATTCACAAGGGTGAAAGAACCCGCCAAGTTTCAGCCAATCAAAGGTACTACATTAGTAGCCAAGCTAATTCCACCGAGTATTAGATCAAAGGTTAAACCAAAAACCCGTTCATTGAGCAATGGTCAAGTTTTTAATTTAACGTCTGAGGTAACAGTCGGTGGGATTAGCTTGGCAACTAATGCAGCAACTTGGTGGCAGCCATTTTGGCTCTGATATCATTACTTTGATTGGCTGAAACTTGGTGGGCTTGTTTCATCCTTGTGGGTTTTGTTTTAGATACTTCTAAAGACTAAAACAACAAGTGAAATATGTTGAATACAGCCTATCAAGGCCTATTTTTACTACATACAAATAAACATTTTGTCTTTTTACGTTGAAAATATTTCTTACAGAAGGCACAAAGTTTCATCCAAGGGGGTATGGATGAAAATTTCGATTTCTTTTAAACAAAAAGTGACTGGAAAGTTCAAATGCAAAGATTTTTTTTTTCCATTCGAAGGTTGATGTAAACATTCAGTCGAGTGTGCAACACGACAGCGAAACCGCCCCACAAAGAAAAATACTAAAATGTCCCTTTGTTTCATCTCGGGACTCCTTTTCCTGGGTCAGAAGATGGACACGCAACATTCCTCGTCTTCCTCTTCCCGCCTTCTTGCGTGCTTGTTCCCAAATTCTACCGCCCTCCCCTCTTCCCTCCATCTCAAAATATTGTTACTTATCTTCCCACACTACCAGGACCAAGAATTTCTAGGGTTGGGAAGGATAATTTGTGACTGAGACCACATACTGAAACGTCCTAGATCCAGTCCTATTAGTTCCATCTGAGTTTATAGAGGGCGCCACGAGTTTTAGGTAAATTCTTGTCAGGACGGATAGAATATAAAATATAAATATTGTCCAAAGAGGCCTAACAGAGGCGTACATTGGAATGAAACTGAAGGGAGGAGTAGGCATTGCCTAACTAGATTACACCAAGAGATCACGTCGGCAACGGAGTGGGGTGGGGTGGGGGGAAGGCACCCGTTTCGTGTCAGTATAGTGATTCGCGGTACGTAATGTAATTTTCTTAACTCTAAAAAGTTCCTATTGAAAGGTGTTACATTCATTCCTATTACATCCGTCCGATTTTTCAGAGGGCGCCACGAATTCTATCTGATAATTTTTGCACATTTTTCAGCCAAATCTAAAGTAAACTAAACTACAGAACTAAGCTAAACTAAATAATAATTAAATACAAGTTTACTTTAATTTTAGGCTAAAAACTGAGTACAAATTCCCACATAAAACTCGTGGCGACCTCTATAACCTTAGACGGAACTAATAGGAATGAATCTAAGACGTTTCAGTTGGGTTCTCCTCCCCAAAGACTATAAATTCTTGGTAACAATAATCACAATGAAACAAATAACGGCTGACCGACTTATCCAAAGAGCAGAAATTAGACACTTTTTTAAAATTCAACTGATCACGCTGCGCGTAACATCGCAATAATATGGTGATTTCCCCCGCTTTACCCTGAACGTTAAAGAAAATTATGTTCAAAGACGATAAAACTTTAACGAGCCGAAAACCGTCAAGGTCATTTGTGACCAGCACAGCGCACGCCCCAACCAAGTTAAATTTCAAGGAAAGACTAGAGTTCAGGGTCATGACGCAAAAGCAAGTACGGTAAACGAGGCACAACGGCTGCTGAGTGGACTGGCAGCAGGAGGGCCATCAAATGTAGCCAAGATCTTAGGTCTATTTCATTTTTTACCAAATGTTAAACACATATAATAAGCAGTCATATTTTGGCTATTGACATTCACTTACATAAAAAACTGCAAAAATTGTGGCCTCAGTCGGGCTTAGGGTGCGTTTCTGTAATGAAATTTTTTAGTGACCAATCCATTTTCGAGTCCTCTCGAGGTGGGAGATCATAATTTTGTAAGCCCCTCTCCATCTGGAGGGGTAGGGATTAGGGTGAAAAAAAAAACTGACCAAACTGTAGGAAAAAATACAGTTCAAGCCTCAAAAATGGCACTTTCAACACTGGCAGTTTCTAAAAACGCCTTAAATTCCTTGGGGGGGGGGGGGAGACCCCAGTATCAGTGCTAATGTTGACACAAACTACTTTTGTTTTTAAATACACTTCGTCCCTACGGAGTCTGTAAAGTTTGACCACATTAAAAGTCAAAATTTCGTTGTTAATATCTCCGCCGTCTTTCAATATTTTCCACTCAAATTTGGTATAAAAGCTATTTGTATTGGACTTGGTCGACAACCAACATTTATTAATATCATATTTGCCACGTTGGAGATCTGGAGTGGGCTTAAGCTGAAATCATGATTTTCATTTTTGGCTTCTTGTTGTGCATTGCACAAGTCTATGAAACGCTCTCTACAAAGTAAATTATTTTCCCTAAAAAACTGGTTCTTAGCTTATTTTACAGAGACACTTACCGCAGATTTGCCTTTTTCCTAATATTCATTTCAGCTGGTTGTCCGATTCCAGAGTTACGGGACGATCAACAATCAGTTTTATTGATGTATACTGTTTTAAACATTGTAAGATAGCCACCAATACCAATACAGTCCTCATAAACCTTTAAAGCTTTAAATCAGGGAGAGGACACCAAGGTTACGCTGTTAACCTGCAAAGTTGGTGTGTTGCCTTCTTCTTTAATGTTTTTGCTAGGATTGATCATAATAATTATCCACACATATATAACGCACTGCATTATAAAAAGTCAATGTTGAAGTCATACAATTGTGTGCAGTTCTAAGTCCAACAGGTTTCAGCTGAGAAAGTATTGGAATTTACTGCCGAGTGGAGTGTGTTTTTTTGTGATTTTTTTTTGTGTAAGGTCTTTAAGGGGGAGGGGGGTGTAACAGCCTGTAGCTCTCGCCATGGGTTACTTCATCCCTATTTTTACGCATTACCTTATAGTTATTAGGGTATAATAACTATATAAACCCTATATAACTATATAGCCCTGTATAAACTCAGTAAGGTGATGTGTCTAGGCCGACATCCCCACCTGGCCAAGGAAAGAAGACTCTACGTGTCGGCTGAATTACTACAACTCAGTAGCATCATCCAATAGGCTGATGTGGGTCACGTGATCTCGTTTCAGTTATGAAAATCGCGGTGCTGCTCCTACGTTGTTCAATTTTTAATTTACCGCTTTTTTCGTTATATTGCTCGAAGATTCTACGGTGCTGCATCTAGGAGTTGAAAAGGTGAAAATGCGCCTTTAACGCCATGATGCAAATGTGCAGAACGAAAGGAGAATAATTAGTACCATGGGATTGATTGCTGTCAATTCAAGTCACGTAAAGACAATTCAAACTCCAATAATCAAACAAAAATTCAATTCGGTGTTAAAATTATGCAGGCATACTCCCGTAGGAGGATGTAAGCTGATAAAATTACAGAAATTCTGTTATCACACACACGTCAGACAGGGATACGTAATGCACAGGGAAAAGAAGGCTTGTATACTAAAATCTGCGTAATATATTGTCCATTAGGAACCAATAGCAGAGAAACCTAGCCAGTTACTCTTGTGGTATTTCTTAATAGTGATTAAAAAGAAGTTCCAGCTGAAATGGTATTTAGTATCATAAAGCTTGAAATTTAAAGCGTAACAGAACTCTAATACCTAGACACGATTAAGTCGAAGTATCGCACTCAAGGTAATCTGTGCTTCTACTTTGCTTTAAAGGTACACCCGGCCTGCCTTATAACAGCCATGCGCTGATCGCATCCACGCTTTTACCATAGCCAAGGTCAACTGAGACAGTAGCTTCGTTCCTCGCAGCGAAGAACGAAGCTACTGTCTTAGTTGGCATTGCGCCTAATAGACAAACCAGCGTGAACGCATTAATTGTTTCGTCACAAACCGGAATGATTCCAGTATTTTAAGATCACAATTTATAATTTTTTAGACTAGTGTCTTATAATTTTGCTTCGGCGATCTATTGGAATAATTAATTTTAATTTTTACTGCATTAGTCTTTTAGATTTTTGATCTCATAGTAATTATTAGCAAACGATTAAAATTAGTACTGCGCACACACAGATAAAACTTCAAGGTCATTGTAGGCGCACAAAGGATCGTATAGGAATGGGACGTTCTTACATATAGTTAAGAATATTCAACAGAAAATTTCCTAGACGCTACATTTTAAAACGGTTTTTTAGCAAGGGAAAGACTAACGGTAGACCTTTGGGGCCGTATTTAATTGATGTGGTGGATAGAGAAAAATGGCGCTGGGAGGTATATCCCTTTAATTTCTGACGTTACATCTCTTACAACGTCAAAAAGTGTAGTGGCGTAACTCGCTTCAAAATTTACAATTCCGACATGTTACCAAAATTAGGTTCATTTCAAATAAAAATATGTGCTTTCCTACCATAAACACAACCTGAAGGCCTTTCTTTCGAAATAAGCTGCGTACGTATCATTCGTTTGCGTAATATCTAGCAACACCAGTTCGCATACAGAGCCCGCTACCGCTTCCAACAGCTTCGCTACATTTTTAGGCCTGACAGCCGAACATGTAACCTAAATTCGGAACGTATTAGTGTACCAATGTAAAAATGTACCAATAAACCGTCTTAATAATAATTAATAAATTATTTCTTTCAAATTATTAATTAAGTGGTAGAGTGCAGAATAATGAAAAATGAAGAGAAATTCTCTAACTAAATACCCCACGAGCTATTAGAAATTATGGATAATTGTTTTCAGCACTCTTGTTTTGTCTCGTTCCACTCACTCGTGCTCAGCTACTACTTAAATAGCACTCGAGAGTTTATAGGGACCCAACACTCGGGTTGAAAAAAAATTATCGATAATTTTCTAGCTCTTGTTACATAATATAACCTACGATACGTAAACATTATCGTATTCATCTATAGTCCTTGAGCTAATTTTGAAAAAGCGGGAGAAATTTGTATGTTTCTGCTGTCACTTAAAGGCGCCTGTTCACCATTTCGAAAGCGTTGCCCATATTCTAAACACAGCATCCACGTTCCAGATTCTCCGTCATCCAATAGGCTGATGTGGGTCACATGATCTCGTTTCAGTTATGAAAATCGTGGCGCTGCTGCTGCGTTGTTCCATTTAATTTACCGCTATTTTCTTTATATTCCTCGGATATTCTACAGTGCAGCATCTAGGAGTTGAAAAGGTGAAAATGCGCCTTTAACGCCATGGTGCAAATGTGCAGAACGAAAGGAAAATAATTAGCACCATGGAATTGATTGCAGTCAATTCAAGTCACGTAAAAGCAATTCAAACTCCAATAATCGAACAAAAATTCAATTCGGTGTTAAAATTATGCAGGCATACTCATGTAGGAGGATGTAAGCTGATAAAATTACAGAAATTCTGTTATCACACACACGTCAGACAGGGATACGTAATGCACAGTTGGACTATGACATTGATAACGCGATATAGCTCATTTTATTTCTTCGAAACGAGAGACACCAACAAAGTTTTTCTAAAAATAGAACGGTCGTGTTTCATTGGGTTCGTCTGTAAACTTTAAACCGCATAATGTTGAGATGGAGATATGTGATGAATCATCACGTTAGTAGTATACAATGCAGACCATTTTTTTTTTGACGTCTCTAACGGCAATATGTATCATCAGTCCATAATCTCTGGAGATATGTGGCTCGCCAAATCTGATTCAACTAACGAATTTATTCAAAATATATATTATTTTAACGAAGTGGGATTCACCAATTTCTACTTCACCAAATTTAAATTAGTAAGTTGTGCACTCAGGAATGACCGATAGTTATCGATGTCCACCCAAAACTAAAACTGGTATAAGAGAAGCCGCCAAGTTTACAAAAAGGGTCGGCCTTCGAAGGTAGTTTGTACCATTCAACCAGGGAAAGGCCGCCAAGGTTAATCCTATTAGCCAAGTTAATCGCACCAGCTAATAGTTCGAAAGTTACATCTAGAACATTGCTACAAGCGGTATAGTAAACTTTCAGTTTTCATTTAATGTCAAAAATATTATTGGGTGCGATTAACTTGGATTATACGATTAACCTGAGAAGCCTTTTCCTGGTTGAATGATATCGTTACCTACGAAGACTGACCACTTTTGGAACTTGGCCGCTTCTATTATACCAGTTTTGGGTGGATATGAAAACTTTCATAGGACTGTGAACGTACAATAGGTGACACCGTCTTATCTTTGTACCTTTTTTTTGCGGAGGAATTTTATGCCTATAAATTTGCACATTGGTGATTTTCAGATTTTCCGTTGCATAATGAGCCATTACATCAGCAAAACTGACACGGATTAGTTTATTGCATGTCCATGTTTCACATGAAGTGCATGTGGTAGCAGATAAGTATACAAGCAATCTGCTTTGCAGGTATTCGTATTAGTCCCAAGAGATCGCTTTTAGAAGTGGACCCCAAAACAATCACATTAAGATTTAAAGTGGCAGTCATTTTTTTTTTAAACGGCGCCAATTTCCTTTTTAATTTTAATTTTCGTTATGTTGTTGAGTAAGGTATCAACTTTTTGTGCAGAAAACGATGGGGACCTTTAAAATATTGTATCAACTAAAATTGGCACTTTTTACCCACTGTTTTTTTTTTTAAATGGCTTCCGATTTTCAACTTTTTCATTCAAGATTACTTTATTAACATGTGAGTATTATGTGACACATTATTCCACAAATCGCTACAAATAATATTAAGGAAAATTGGAAATAAGCCATTAGCGAAAATTATACCCTAGAAATAACGTAGTTCAGCAAGTACATAAAGGTGGCTTACTGAACTATGTTATTTCTAGTGTATAATTTTCGCTAATGGATTATTTCCAATTTTCCTTAATTCCACACTAAACTGGCACCCCTAAACACGATGGTGCCCTCAAATAGAGTGTCAGAATGTTCTTTTTGATCTTTATAGTTATTTTATATCTTGATGTCAACTATTCTACTTATGTTTTATTGTTACTGTCCAGATGTATTTCAACTAGCTTCAAATTCTGACTGCAGCGGATGATAATGGATCCCAAACGCCTTCGAGTTGCTAGCTCGTATCCTTGTGAAGCTCCTCATTTCGACTGGACTAAGGGCACGTTTATGCAACCACTCGCTTTTGCATTCTCGCAGCTAGAAGCTAGAAATCCCCTCAAATTCCAACATGGCGGCGGTTTTATGTCTGCCGCCTCGCAACGAAAACAGCAAATAACGTGAGTTCCGAAGCGTTTGGGAAAATTGTTTCGTCATGAGGAATTCTTTATGTTATTGGCACGGATTATAAGACTGCAAGTATTTACTCAAACGATGTCGGATTTAGCTAATCCATTTAGCGTTGTTACCATGGCAATGTCACCTTTGCCATCGCGATTGAGTTCTAGCTGCGAGAATGCAAAGGCGAGTCGCTGCGTAAACGCGCCCCATAAGTGTTGCTTGCGTATAGATAAACCGGCGGAGACGATCTCTGCAATACTGCTCAAAATAAAGGCAGGGCGCAGCGCAATGTTGGCTACAAAACACTCGGTGACAATTTGCAGAAATTGTCTGAACTTGGACAGCTGCCTGAAGGTATTAATTTGAAACCTCTAAATGATGGTGAGGGTGTGCAGCAAACTTTATTTAAACACTCTGCTCGGTGACATACGTCATGTTTCAACCGATTCAATGACAAGAATGTCACCCGCGCTCAGAAACGTGTACGCAAGGATCCTCCGGCTTCTGTTGCAGCCTTAAAACTATATGCATGCAGGCAGGGGATATCAAGTTGAGTGCCGTTTAAGAATAGGCTCCTCCTTACCTGTGAGTAGCAACAGGTGCCTGCTGGCCACACGGGAAAACGGGAGGTTTCCTGTGGGGCCTATGCTCGGAGCCTGTTGAAATTTTTTCATGGTGACCGATTTCTGCGAAATGTCACAAGAAAGGGGCCTACGTTAACCATTTCCCCGGGTCTAAATGGCCCTCCCAGTACGCCCCTGAGTAGCAATGAATTGAAAGTATGTTTCAGCTGCGACTGAAGTGGAATGAGCCACTGAGAAATGCTTCCACATTAACAATAATAATAATAAAACTTGATTGTCATGAAAAGACAAAAGGCGAGGGAAAGGGCCAGTTTTGGCTACTTGCATCCAACCTAGTAAAAGTGCAGACTATGTTAGTCATTTGTCTGTTTTCTACAAATTTAAATTAGGAAGTTAAAAAACAAGCAATACAATACGTATACAAACTAAATGAAAATATTGGGGGAAAGCACATACATGTAAACAAATTCGTAAACAATTGATCACTTTTAAAATTGTCTTGCCAAATACCTATTAAGGTTACAGTGTCGGAGTCCTACCTTAAACAACCCCAGCGTTGGCACGATCACGAGCTCACCGGGTAACTCGTTCCACACTTTCACTACTCGGTTTGAGAACAAAAAAACTTTATGGACAATCAGTGCAGTACGAACTACCCAAAGCTTTAGGCCGTGCCCACGCGTACGGTCATCAGTGTGCAACTCAAAGAACTTTGCAAAATCCAGATTTACAAGACCGTGGAACAAGGAATAGGTTAGGTTAAGGTCTGCTTTGAGCCTACGTAATTCAAGTGAATCAAATTTAAGAACTAAAAGCCTATTAGCGTAAGATTTATTACGTTGTTCACGTAATGACTTAGTGAATCTCCGGACATTTTCAATGCGGTCAATGTCACCAAGCAGGGACGGTGACCAAACATAGCTTGCGTATTCGAGGCTCAGCCTTACATATACTTTAAATGCCCAAACCATAGTGTCAACATGACCCGAAGTAAATATCTTCTTTATTAAGGCAAGCCGCTGGTTTGCAGCACTTGTGACATTAACACAGTATGTAGTAGATTTTAAATCGGAGGAAAACCAATTGCCGAGATTTTTATTACATTACAGTTTGACAACGTTGTAGTTGATGACAAGGAGTACTGGAACATTTGGTTGTTTCTGCCAATTATGATGTGCATTACATTTCTCTGCTGCAATCAGCAACTGCCAATCTGATATGATGACCACTGAGAAAGATCATCAGTTGCAGTGATTAGAGATCCTTGGTAAGAATAATCAAAAACGGCTGATGATGCATATGTCATTATTACATCATCGGCAAACTTTTTAAGGGAAGCATCGGCATTAGTTGATTCGAGATCATTTTAAAAAAAGAACAAATAGTAATGGGCCCAGAACCCTACCTTGAGGAACACCACTACTGCCATATTTTATTCCAGAGCATGCGGTATTCACGGAAACAAATTGGGTACGGTACGATTTGATAAGAAATCGTAAAGCCAGTTCAGCAGGTTTCCTGCAAATCCCAATGCCGTAAGTTTAATTAACAATTTATGATGAACAACAGATTCAAAGGCTTTTGCGAGATCAATAAATATTGCATCAACAGGAATTCCTACATCAAAATAACTCGTCCAGTCATCCAAAACCGAGAGAAGCAGTAAGCCAGTAGAACGACCTGGGGGTTCAAAGCCGAATTGATCACCACGGAGAATATTATTTTTCTGTACGAATGACAACATCGTTTCACGGATGATGCGTTCCATTATTTTGCATGAGACATATGTCAGGGCAGTTGGTCTATAATTTGTTGGGTTTGATGCTTCGTCCTTTTTAAAGATTGGACTGATGCGTGCCTTTTTCCAGTCATCTGGCAATTTGCTGGTTTCCATTGATGCAATGAAGATACAGGTGAGATGCCAGCATACTTCATTGATTTCTTTATTAAAAAAAAAAAAGGCTGAGGAACCCTCAGGTCCAGTGCTATGGCTTGGCTTAATTTTCGTGAGTCCCTCAAGTACTTTCGTTACAGAAATAACTGGGCGTTCACAAAAAGTATCATTAGCAGTATCATTATTAACGTTTCCTCAAAGAGGAGTAACAAGATTGTCAGCAATGCAATTGGCGATAAATATATCATTTAATACATTAGCCATGTCACTATCGGTGGTCACAAAAGTGTCAGCCACTCGCAAGGGTGGAATAGTACTGGTTTTCCCTCTTTTATTTTTAAAAAATCTGAAAAGGGAACCCAAGATGCCCATACTAATAGCTTGGTGTTCCAATTCTAGCTCAAAATCACGGGCACTCTTAGTGTACTATAATTGGCAATAGTTATATCCTTTTGTACAACTCTTTCATTGTTGGACCATTGTTGCAGCAGTAGATTTATATCATGAAGACACACAGCTGCAACAATGCTGCAACAATGAAACCGTTGTCTTACCAATAGTAAGAACCACGGCTAGGCGTGGGTTTCTTACTGACGTAAGTAAGAAAACGAAGGCCTTTGGTTCATACTTATGTAAGTAAATCTAACCTACTGCTGCTAACAATATTTGCATATCAATATTTACTTGTCAATGTTTCCAAAATATACATTTATTGCAGCTGATGAAAGACCCAAAGGAAAGAGTTGAAATTGATTAAAATGGCATTTATTTGCAGTTATTGAGTTTTAAAAACGGAGTTGGAGCAAAGAACATTCCCGACATCAATGGCTTGTTATGCTATCACAATAATGGCTCGGTTACTAACAATGCAAATCTTTGTTGTACAAATATGTTCGACGATGGTTCGGCAACAATGCACTAACACTGTCGCTTTATTGCAACAATGGCTCGCTCATTAAAGATACAACTCGTCGTTGTACAAATATGTTAGACGATAGCGTTCGGCAACAATAAGGTAAGAGTTTCGCTTTAGTCTTATACCTTATTGTTGCCGAACACCATCTCTAACTGATACTTGTTATCATCACTTGGATTTAGTTTGTACGAGCGCCATCATAATTTAAGCTTATTCTGTCTAAGTTATGAGTAATGTATGAGTTATGAGTAATGTTTTGGGATTCTTGCCTACTTTTTTTAAGGGGATTCAAAGGAGTCAACTCATAACTTCGGTCAACTGCCTGGTGCAGTACCCCCACGAAAAGCCAACCATATACTGTCTGCTCCATCCGTCTGTGAAAAGATTTCCTGCCACATCAGAAATGGACAACCATGTCAAAGATGCAATAAAGTCCCTCGGTGATATCAAACTTATTGGCATGCAGGAGACTAACTACCACATGTGATGCTTGACAGAGTTGAACTATCGTCATAATCGACAGAAAAGGATGCAGTCATCAGATCCTCCAGATACAGACAAGAATACTTGCGAAGCATTTGGCGTCGCACATGTATGACTTCTGTTTTGACCAGCAAGCTGACACTGAATTTGATTTTAAAATTGGTTTTCTAACCAAGGTGTATAAGGCCAAATTGATGGAACCCACAGGCAATGATGAGGCACCTACAGTCCACACCACCAGATTCCTTGAGTGAATCGTATCTCCCTTTTCACAAGTGCGAGCAGATAAATGCGGCATGGAATATGTGTTTGTGCGTGACGCCACAGATGTATTTCGAGATATACCTTTTGAGAACTCAGATGAAAATGCAATTCCCTTACAACATTTCATTAGCCACTTGCACAACCATATTTCTGCTTCAAAAACGCAGTTTAATGGTTCGTTTGAGGATGGTCAGAGACTATCAGTTCCAACATCCCTGCTTGCACCTGTTAATTTGCTTTTGCATTTCAGAAAAAAACTTTTTCAAAAGCCACGCAGCCAGATGTAACCATGAAGTCAGCTGATTCTTTTTAATTGTAAGAGTCTACCTCCAGGTGGAGAGATGGTGAGATATAAAACCCACGAACCACCCCTACCCATTTGTAAGCCGTGTGCGTTTCTTTTCCATCTTGCAATTTAGCGAAAAACGTGTATAGCGTAAAGTCAAGGTCAGAATTATTCAGTGCATACTGACGTTATCCCATTTATTTACCCACAGTTTGACGTTAATCGCGAACCATACTCTTCTTTCCTTAAATTGCTAGATGGAAAAGAAACGCACGGAAGGCTTTATCTGCATACAACAAAAGCAGAAGTGCAAAAAAGCATAGATGTTATGCAGAGTCTGATACTCTCCATTTCCACAAATCGATTGAAGGAAATTAATTACATCGCCACTCTCTCAAACTGTGGTTCAACGACCAAAGTGACAGAAATTACTTTGTTCACCAACATTGCACTGAGAAATGTTTACTGCAGGTGCATTACGACAACATCGACCAAATTCAGTGTCATCCTGGCAAAGCTTACTGGCCAAAAACGAACCTACATATACGAAGGCAAATCCAGTCTGTATCTGGTGGTTCTGATGACTGCATGCTTTTCTGGCGATTATGATGATTGTACAAATCTGTCGAATGTGATATTTAGCTTCCTGTGCTATTAAATCACCACTACCGACCATGCCAATTAGTTTGTTATCACCAAGGGACTTTACTGCGTCTTTGACGGGCGTCTTTGATGGGCTGTCCATTTTTAACGTGGAAGCATTTCTCAACGACTCATTCCACTTCGGACCACAGTCGCAGATGAAACACCCCTTAGATTTTCTATAATTTGAAAGATTTCGGCCGCATTGGGATTTATCCTCAATATGACAAAATATCCTATTAGTTGCTTACAGTTACCCGACACATGTCTGCTAGTGAGGCCGCCTTTTTATCATCAACAATCAATCTTTTAACAATCGGATGTCTACAGTGGGATGATGTACTGTTACTTGATGGCTATGCACTAGCGTGTGTCTAGATCGTGAAAACAACATTATTGTGTGGTGGACACTAATGATGCACACTAATCCTTTTAACTTTTAGTTTTTCTTTATCCCTGACCCTTCCCCTTAAATTTCCCACAATTTGAAAGATTTTCGCCGCATTGGGACTTTCCTCAACGTGATAAAATATGCTTTTAGTTGCTTACAGTTAGCAGACTCCGCTACTAGTGAAGCCGCACACTCAACAATCAATCAATCTTTTAATAATCGGATGATCTACTGTTCTTGGTGGTGACGAACTAACGTCTAGATCTAAAAGGGTTTAAAGGGTTTAACGAGCGTTAACAACTCCTGGTCATCTGCCCGAAGCCCTAAGGCCCTATGTCTGCAACAGCCAAATTCCCAGGCGGTCACCCACCCAAGATCTAATGGGAATCGTCAACAATGATGCTAACCGATGCCGATATTTGCGTGTACTCTAGGCTGTTGCAGTGCGTGATAGAGGTGTGCGCCTCAACATTTTCGAAAGTGACACAAGTGTACAGAACCCCGGTTACGACTAGGTAGTCGCTGCAGCCCCTTGTTTATGTTTCAAGTTAAAACCCCACGTTTCGAACGAAAATCAAATCAACAGTTGCTATCCACACTGATGCCCGCCTCATTCGTGATTAAAACTCAAGTTTTGAGGTAAGTATCATGCCAAAAGCCATCGACATCGCTTGCTGCTTAATCGGCCGTGACTGACCTCACCTGTCGAGAGGAAAGCAGACAACAGTTGCTGCTCACATTGGTGCTCGTCTCATTCGTCGCTAAAACCCACGTTTTGAGGGAAGAACCAAGTCAGAAACTATCAGCTTCACTTACTAATTGCCCCGACCGTGACTGGATTCGAGCCTCGAGTAAATCAAGACAACAATGGCCATCCACACTGATGTTCGTCTCATCGAAGACAAATCGTCATTTTTCACTGCGAAAAATCCAACAGCTGTCAACTTTAACATAATCGCCTCAATGAAGCTGCTGGATGGCCGCCACAGTGATCCAACCACGCATGCGCATGCACGGTACTCCCTATACGAATGACGGCTACGGGAGCCTGCCATCTCTCGGTCTCAAGCTGCTGCCCGGGAGGTTGCTCATCTCTGCTGGTTCTTTACCTTTCGTCCAAAAACATTGTAGCTCCCTTCCCGTTGTTCCCGGAACCGCCCCAGCTTCCGTTAGTCCTGGCTGGTGGTTTACCACTGCCCTTCGGTTGTTATCATGGTCTCCCATCAAGTCCATCATCGGAACCAAATACACCGTGGCTCCCTTCCCGTTGTCTCCCGGGTCCGATCCACACCTCTCCAAGCCCTTTGGCTCTTTCGGCCTTTCGACCGGATTCCGCCTGCCTTCGGCTCCTTGAGTCCTCCATCCTTTGGCTGACAACGCCTTCAGTAACCCGCCCGATGGCTGCACGACACACAGGAAATACCGTGCCTCCCTTCGCCCTTCGGTCGCCTACGTCCGTCACCTCACGAACTCTCGATGTCTCACGGCCCCACGACCCACTGGACATTTCCCGTTCAAGCTCAGCCGTTCACGCCTTCCCTTCACCAGATTAAACACCGTGGCTCCCTTCCCGTTGTCTACCCCGATTTGCTCCACATTTCAACTCCCTTCAGCTAGCGGTGACCTTCACCTGTCTTGCTCCCGCCGTGTCATGATCCCATGTCCCGCTCGACGTTTCTCGGCAATCTACATCCCGACCAAGCTCTACTACTCACGTCCATCCTCAACTGCATCTCCACCCTGTTCAACGCAGACTTTTGATGTCTTCCCGTCACCGAAGGGAAAGTGGTCAGATCTTCTCTTCACATGCGTGTGGACACCGTAGGAGGAATGGCCCTTTTTCTGCTTCGTCCCTACCCGAAAATCTGCTACGGCCCACCCTTCATTGATGATCGCCGACTCTTTAACCTTCGGGTTCCGCCCATTTTGACGAAAACGCCTCCGAGTTCCTGCCTACCGATTTGCTGGACCGCCTAGGCCATTCCTCATTTTCATCCTTTGTTCAAGCACCAAGCCTGGTCTTTCATCCCTTTGGTCCCCCTGGCTGGGCCTTCGAATCTAGACTCGCCATGGATGGGGTCTCCATTGGAGCTCCTTCATCCCTTCGCCCTTCGTCCCTGTTTCGTCGCTTCCGATTCAGCCCTTCCTCAACCGACAACCTCAAGGACCACCACGGTTTACCGGCTGAAAGACCCCGCTTAATCGCCACCCTGTCTTGGGTTGCAGCTCAGGCATTCGTCCACTACATCTCTTCGTCTAAGGCTGCCGCTTCTGGCGGTCGCTCACCCCTGCTGGTTCTTCGCCTTTCATCCAGAAATCATCATGGCTCCCTTCCTGTTCCCTGGGATCGTTCCATCTTCCATTAGTCCACATTGGTGTCTCACCCCTGCCTTTCGGCTGTTCATCATAACCTTTCATCCAGCTCATCGTTGGAACCAAAAACATCGTGGCTCCCTTCCCGTTGTCGCCCGGGTCCGATCCACATCTTTCCAGCCCTACGGCCCTTTCGGCCCTTCGGCCGGACCCCGCCTGCGTGCCCTAGTCTCCCCATTGCCCACCTCGCCCCTTCGGCACACGGTGCTGGAAAAGCTGTAGTTCCCTCTCGCCCTTCGGCCACCCAAGTCCACCTACCGAACTCCTGATGTCATGGTCCCACAACCCACTGGATGTTCCCGGCTTAGGTCACCTGCTCTCGCCTTCCCTTAGCAGCCGACGCACCATGGGTCCATTCCAGATGCCTCCCGGGATCGCTTCACAAAACTAGCCTCCCTCGGCGATCAGCCCGTCAAGTCCGTCATCACCGGAACTACTGTTACCCTGGCCCGTCGACCCACAGGAAGTTCCCGGCCAAGCTCATCCGTTCATGCCTTCCCTTCGCAGCTAACATACCAATGGCTCCCTTTCGCCCCACGAATTCAGCCTCCTTCGGCGATCAGCTCTTCGGCCGACGGTGCCCTTGACTCATCCAACTCCTTCGGCCATTTGGCTCCAAGGAAAACCCAACGACTCGACTTAAAACCAACACAAGTTTTTCTTCGAACTTCTCGAAGACCACCGCATCTCTGCTAGCTCCGCTCGGTTGAGCACAAATGACTAACATCTAGTCGCATAACAACCACCCGGGTCCTTCCATTGTACAACTTTTTCTGATGGAAATACCACACAAGCTTTTGCAAGACAGCTCCCCTCCACCTAAAACCCAAAAACTTCTTCATCAAACATTCTCAGAGATGAATCAGATCGACATGACACAAACTCAGCTTAAAAAACTGACGAGAAGAAAAGAACCAACTTCTTCTCCTCACTGACTCGTAATCTGACGAAATCTCCACAGCAATGGGACCACACGATTTGAATGACCAACATAGTAACTTATAACAATCAGGACAATCTCCACATCGTTAACCCACTACAAAGCCTTCCGACCGAAGTGATCCTCGCACCAGAATCTTGAGGGAACCCATCAACCTTCAACTCATACAACCTACGGGAAATGTCAAGAAAGAAAACGGACTACACAGGCTGGGACCCATCGTTGCAGCCAGTACAGTAGTCAATCCCCCTTAAGCACTCAGAACGAATCAGAAGCAAGCCAACCACGATGGAAGCTAGCCATTCCTGGTGGAAGCAAGCCCACCGGAGAATAGGACAAGAGACCAAACTTCGAGGTTCATCACCTGTTCTGAACAAAGTACGAAGTTTTTAACAACTTTTGGGGGGACAGCCTGCTTGCATCCCGGGGCGCCCATCAAGGCGGTGCCCGCCACCAATCTTTGACAAGGTCTCCTATTAATGCTAAAATTAACAGGTTAGGATGTTTTGGCAAATAAGAAAGAACATTTTGCCGGCCCCCAGTCAGGCCGGTCAAAAATGGTTTCTTTTTGCCTAAAACATACTTAACTTAACTCCCGCCCTACCTCCTCTATCGAGTCACCGCCTGACACATTCAGAGGAAAATAAATGCCGAAAGCGTCCGCACTCTCTCTTTTATAAGGGAGGACTGCGCCGCGCAAGCGCGGTGGGGCATGCAAGCAGGCGGCTGCGCAGCTGAAGAAACCTCCAGGGGAACATCACATTGGGGACAATGTAATGCTAAAATTAACAGGTTAAGTATATTTTAGGCAAAAAGAAACCATTTTTAGCCGGCTGGCTGGGGGGCCGGCAAAATGTTCTTTTTCAGCTGGGATTTCATTTTTATTTTTCAGGACATTTCCTGATATTGAAGGTCCCGTACGAACCCCGTTGTTATTACGAACGAATGACTGTGGAGCCATCATTGACACATGTAAAGAATAAAATTTAAGAACATACTTGCTTAAGTCGCTCATTTTTCGTTTGGGAGTATCAAATAGAGCCAACTGAGATACAGAAACGCAGTCCCTCGTTTTCGAGAAGGCAAAAATGCAGTCACTCATGGTCGAGAAGGCTAAAATTTGGGGAGGGGGGGGGGGGGGGGGGAAACCAAATTTGCCGACTTATTAAAGTTGCTGACTTGTTTAATCACGTGACTTACTAATTAAATTTGCTAAAATCTGCCTACTCTTTTCACTTGGCCTACTACTTATATATATTTCCCTTATTTACCTGGCAGTCTTATTAAACGTCGTCGAGGTGATACGTTAGTGGTAGAAAAGTCAACAAGAAGGAAACGTAGCGTCAGTGTTATACGTGCAATAACCCATCAGGAAAGGTGTACAGCTCTTATAAAAGCTCGGTATTGCTCTCTTTTAGTTCGTAAGCAGAACCATATACCCAACACGGTTCCACTAAAATCTGGTTATTGGCAAACGTACATTTTTAACTGCCATTTTTGTCAAGGTGGCATGAACTGCTAATTTTAAAAGTTTTTCGACGAGTAAAAACAAATTTATTATATTTATTTTTTTATTTTTTGTTTTTAAGCACGCTGAGCAGAACAGGAGTTGATCAGAGAGAGATGATCGTCTCAGGGAAGAAACGGTGGCGGAGGTCGAATATCCTGCTATCGAACTTCATGCACTCTGGTACTCCCAGTAAAGGTGAGAAAAAAAGGTATCTGGATGAAAAATGAGAAAATCTTTCAAAATCTCAAAAACCAAACAGCATCACCACAAAACAGGCTTTGACGCGTATCAGCCCAAGCCCGATGTATGGTGATTTAAGTCAATACGCTATACTGTTCTTTTAATTAAACTGCATTTATTTTAGACCATCGTAACTAACCCACGCACAGTTCGATTTGTTGTCTTTGTCTTTACGTGTAACGAATTCGCCATGCGTTGCAAAGGTCGTACAGTATTTTATACATTTTATAACTTATTTCAGGTAGGCTACCATAAATTTGGTACGATATAGTACGAAAAGGAATTCAACAAGTGAGATGTAATTTTAATTATGACTGCTCTTTACAGACGAAGAGAAGCCGCCAAGATTCTAAAAAGAGTCAGCCTTTGAAAGTAGTGAGATATCATTTAACGAGGGAAAGGCCGCCAAGGTTAATCCTATTAGCCAATTTAATCGCACCGAATAATACTTTGGACGATAAATGAAAACTTGAAGATTGCTACCGCGAGTATCAATCTTCTAGTTTTCATTTAACTTTCGAACTATTAGTAAGTGCTATTAACTTGGCTAATAGGATTAACCTTGGAGGCCTTTCCCTAGTTGAATGATATCACTACTTTCAAAGGCCGACCCTTTTGGAACTTTGGCAGCTTCTCTTATACCGGTTTGGGTGGATGTGAGGCTACAAAACGAATGATACCTCGCAGAAATGCTTTATGTGGGTTTTTCTTGTTTCACTGATTTTAAGAATTTCTTTTATTATTATTAAATTCAATCTCTTACATCCTGCTTACACGCTTTAGCGTCTTTTCTTTAATAATAATTGGTTCCGCTTCATTGCTGCAGTCAGTTTGCCGGCTTATTTTTGCACAAAAATAAGTCGTCCAAAGAAAAACACACCTTGCACTGAGTGATTGTCGATGACAATCACACGACTGGTTCACTGCCAAGGAAACGACAGAACAACCGATACAAACGAGAGCACCTTGCAGTCAGTCAGCCACTCGCACTATTCCAGTAACTGGCGCACAACTACTTGCCAAAACAAAACCCAACTTGGTTTGTTAGAGAGGCCAAAGAGCGAGCAAGGCTTCGTCTAGGCCACCACACCCAGACCTGATCTAATATTTTTTTGTTGTGGTTTCTTTTTTTTTCCTAGTATAGGGAGAGTCGCGGCAGAAGAATTCAGCTTACGTCATCCGACCTTTCCTCCCAACATGAAGACGCGTCCCACTCTTCAGAGTCTGAACTATCACGCCTAGCGATTAGGAATTGGATACAATTATGATTACGTAACTCAACCGCCCCCAACTGATAATTCATCCTGCAAGATTTGTGCAGTATGACGTACGTTGGCTTAGGGTGTGCAACTGTTGGTGTTTCGGCCAATGGCGGACTGGCCAGGGACGAAGGGAAATACGTGTTAGCTTGTGGGCTGAAGTGGACCCTAAATACAGATTTTTTTTCACCTAATACAAAAAAATAGAACTTTTATATGAGGCGAGGGTGAGGTGTAAACCTATTCCACTCAAAACCAAAAAAGGTATAAGAAAAGTCACCAAGTGTCCAAAAAAAATCGGCCTTTTAAAGTTATGATATTAATCCAAGAACACGCCGCCAAGGTTAACCCTATTATCCAGATAAATTGGCGAGTCGTCCGCTTCTTTGATGTCGTTGTTTAATTTGCATTTCTAATTTACGAATGTACGATGATGTAAAAGCAGTAGGGATAAAAATATCTTCAAACATGAGTGGCTGCACAAACGTAAGTTTCTAAGCCGTAGGATTACATAAAGTACTTTCCATGTATAGGCTACTCTACAATTTCAACAGCAGCGTGTGTAGTACTGCGAAATTAATCATACATTTTATCATTGTACTGATTCTGTGGGCAGAATTTATTGCTTTTCTTCGAGCACATGTAAAAACTTTTGCTGAGAAGAAGAGTTTTTTTTTTTTAATGCTTGGTGCCAAATATGTGACGTGTCACATGTGGCATATCACATTCCAAAATCTCTCACTCTGCTCACGCAATGAAGTCGGTCTCTGAGCGAGATTTCTCTCTTGGCCTTTGGTCGTACCAGTCCGTCCCTGCTCGGCATTTATTTCAATGTGTGACTGAACATAAGCTAAACTTTTAAGTAATGCAGTCTATTGTTTTTTAGTACTCGCCAATTTTCAGTTATCGGAATATGAATTCGTGTGAGACTGAATTGCTTTCTGAGACGGCACTCACGAGTAACTCAGTTCAAAACAGGAAGGATCGAAGATGATTTGTCGGGTGAGCGCATATTGGTGGAATTGGTCTCAGAGTCTTGAAGTTTCAGAAAAATTGATATTTCGATGACTGAAAATCGGGAAGAACGAATGAGGAAAGAAAAACTTGTTTACGTTACATAAAATTCGGTTTATGTTCACGCATTAAAATAAATGCCGAACAGGGACGAAGCGGCAAGACCAAAGAGCAAGAAGGGAAAACCTAGCATAGAGAGTGAATTCACTGTTTTATTTCAACCATAAATTGAAATTGGAAAACAAAAACGAACTCGTTTGATACGTTTAAAGATAAGTTTAACTGATCCGAAGTTAAAACAGCAAAGGAACACAAATAAACGGTCCTGTGAGGGTTCAGAAGCTGCAGTGTTGCTGTACTGTTTAGTCCACGTGAAACCTTACTGCTGGATTCGAATGTTTTTACCATTTTTACTTTTTCACGCGATAGATCAGCTAATGATTGGTGCATTCTAATTGGTTAAATGATATCGCTGGAAATTGATTAAAAAAATAATGATCTTAGTGTGCTTAGCACAGCTCACAGGTAATTCAGGGTTCATGAGAGTCCTTGAAAACCTGGAAATGACCTTGAAAGTAATAATGAAATTCCATGCCTGGAAAAATATTCGAATTCTTGAAAAAAAAAATGAAGTATATCATCAGTAGGGCGGTGAACGGAAAGTAGATGACGCGACTGAAGATTATACTGGAAAAAAAAATGTAGCCAAGAAAGTAGGCTAGTTGAGTGTGCAACCTTACATTATACTTCGTTTGGTTGGGCATGAGAAGTTTTAAAATTTGGGTTCTGGTATTTACTGCTGTATCCAACCTTACACAAAGGAAAGTTTATGTGTGTTGCTTTTAGCCCAGTCATTTTAGGTTAAATTTAGCTAAAACATAGGATTAATTCAAAGAAAGCTGAAAGTTAGCACATAAGTAGCTACCAATGATGTATGAAACATACTAAAAGTCCCCTGGCCTAAGAGGCTTGCTTCTTCCGGTACATTGGAAAAAGGGCGTAAGTAACATGTCATCCATAGATGTAGTAGGGTGGCTAGGGAGTTGAATTGTTCACTTACTGTGAAAAGCATGAAATTTGCTATGGGTGCATATAAAGGATAACTGGAAAAAAATAACTATGATAGCAAGTTCAACCCCCCCCCCCTTCCTTGAAGGGAAGAGGGGAGATTCCCCCACCCAAACCGGTTTTTGGGCTGTAACTCCTTAACTGTCTAAAAATCAAAAGCATAATGTGAAGCAAAAACGTTTAACACACAATTATGAATAGGAAAAGTGATAAACATCTTTTACGTAACAGCAACTCTTGAAACCCAAAGTCTTATTCAAAGTATACCGCCCTTAATTCGCGCGAACGCTTCTTTTGTCAATTGGTTGTAAGTAATTTTCGCGTTCAAATTGCTCTTACGAGCCCTCTAATACCCCGAAACAGAACTACTTAGGATGTTATGAAAGGCTGGGATATATTCTTTCCATCAATCCTAGCAATTTTTTTAGGTTGTTAGGGACCGACCTACACCAATTTGAAGGTGAAGAGGTAATGGCATAGCGGCGAAAGCGTTTATGGTGATTTTCGAATTCAAAGTGCTCTTGCGAGTCCTCTTATCGCTCGAATTGACATGCTTAGAATTTCTGAAAGGTGGGGAACGATTCTTTCCATCAGTCCTAACCCACAATTGTTTGACTTAGATAGGGACCGTCCTGTGCCCATTTAAAGGTGAAGTGATAATGGCGTAGCAGCGAAAGCGTATGTTCAGTTTCGAATTCAAAGTTTTCTTGCAAGCCCTCTAATAGCCTGAAATGGACATGCTTAGAATTTCTGAAAGGTGGGGATCGATTCTTTCCATCAGTCCTAACCCACAATTGTTTGACTTAGATAGGAACCGTCCTATGCCCATTTAAAGGTGAAGTGATAATGGTGTAGCAGCAAAAGCGTATGTTCAGTTTCGAATTCAAAGTTCTCTTGCAAGCCCTCTAATAGCTTGAAATGGACTTGCTTAGCATATTCTGTAAGGTGAGGATCTGTTCTTTCCATCAATCTTAACAGAAATAGTTTAGCTTAAGTAGGGACCGTCCTACGTCCTTTTAAAGGTGTAGTTGTAATGGTGTGGCGGCAAGTTTGAATTTCAAAGTGCTATTATAAATGCTCATATATGTATTTGTATCTAAGCTAAACAATTTCGGTTAGGATTGATGGAAAGAATCAAACCCCACCTTTTAGAAAATCCTCAGCATGTCCATTTCGGGCTATCAGAGGGCTCGCAAGAGCAATTTGAATTTGAAAATCACTATAACAACCAAGTGAAAAAAGACCATTGGCGTGAATTAACGGTGATATACTTTAAATATGATTTTGGCGTAAAAGATGTATATCACGTTTCCTGTTCAGAATTGTGTGCTGAACGTTTTTGTATCACATTACGCTTTTGATTTGTTGAAGTTAAGGAGTTACGTACAGCCAAAAAATAGTTTTTTGTGGGGGGGGGGGGGGCGGTTCCGAACTTGCTATCATAGCTATTTTTTTCCGGATACCCTTCATCTGCATCCATACCAAATTTCATGTTTTTCACAGTAAGTGAATAATTCAACTGTCATGGATGACATGTTACTTACACCCTTTTTCCATTGTACCGGAGGAAGCAAGCGTCTTAGCCCAGGGGACGTTAAGTATATTTCATACATCATTGGTAGCTATTTACGTGCCAACTTTCAGTTTTCTTTGAATTAATCCCTTGTTTTAACCTAAAATGACTGGGCTATTTGCTGTGTGTTGCTGTGCAGTTAAAACGTACCGTACCGTACGTACCATAAGCATCAAACGATTTCGTTTTTGTTTTCTAATTGTTGTTACTTTGGTGTACCATGCAGTTTAGATTAGCTTGTTTTAATGTTTTGTATCTTTTTCATTACGGGTTGTATAAACTAATATGGAACCAAACCCTATACCTTCAGTCTACGTCTGCAGCTGGCGTTTGCTGATTGGCATTGTTGCATAATAACAATGTTTAAAATAATGTAAAACAATCAATCTGGTCGTTTACAGATCCCCAACCGCTGAACCACTTGACGAATTAGAAGAGGCCTTATGGAAAGGGAACATCTACAAAGCAATACGTGTTATATAAGCTAAGAACCAGCATTATAGGACAAATAAGTTTGATCTGTAGAGAGCGTAGTAGAAACGTGTCGTGCCAACAACAACAAGAACAACAACAAGAAGCCCAAAATGAAAATCACGATTCCAGCTCAAGTTAGATCTCCGAAGTGACAAATCGTAAATTAATAAAAGTTCGGACACAAGTCCAACAAAGCTTATATGCTAAATTTAAATGGCAAATATTGAAAGACAGCAAAGAAATTACGCATCGAAATTTCAGCTTTAACATTGGAGGTTAAGGTCGTATCTAATAAATGTCACCCGCTTGCTTTTAGATGTTGATTTAGAAGTTGCATAATAATTTTTGATTAATCGCCCTGAATGTAGTTTTTTTACAACGGCCAGTCAAAATTTCACATTAAAACTAGTTTTTTTTTTTTTTTTGGCTAATAAAACCCCGAAATACTTTAACCATTTTTACTGAGCTACAACGTACTCCGGAAATGTGCACTGAAACGGTATGGAGAGATTGAAATGAATCGGTTTATGGGTTCGTGGGATTATGGGTTAAAAAAATACCGTAGATGCAGACAGACAGGAAGCCAGACAGACAGACACCAGAATACGATCAGAAAGTTCGTTACTCCGCTTTGTGTGTGTTCCGAAAAAAAAATAGTTAGTTACAACAAAAAAACTCAATCAGAACAGCCTTTGGGTCGTCAGCATTTCTCGCAAGGACTTAGCTACAAAACGACGTTGAACATTCCAGTCAACACTTTAAAGTATGGTTTAAGGGCCCCCGCACACCGGGCTGCCAGGCCGTGCGGCCAGTGGTCGTCGCGGCCAAAAAACACGGCGACGTGCCGCGCGGCCACGTCCGTTTCATTGATAATTCTCGATCACGTGGTGAAAAATGAACACGGAGCAAGTATGGTCGCCCTGCGGTCACCTGCACGCCGCCCGAAATTCCAGTGGCCGCTGAGACTGACTGGCCGCGACGGCCAAGTACGCGGTGATACATAATATATACCGTAAGCATTCTCATTGGCCGCAGCGACCTGGTCGCGCGTCTTGGCCACCTAGTGCGCAGGGGCCCTATGTCATTCAGACCGCGATTTCTTCCAAACGCTGAGGACCAGACTATTATTAAAAAAAACTATGAATAAAAAAAAACGAGTAATTAAATGCTTCGCCTGAAGTTCTCTAACGAATACGGGATTAAATGACGAGACAACCTTTCCCAGTTCCGGGGGAGGGGGGGGGGGTCACTTAGTTACTGACTTGGTTACCAGCGTCATCGCCACGTCACCTAAGCTAATCCATTTACGGTTGAGCTTTTGTCTACTCAGGTGACGGCGTTAATGGTGACAGGATCTTCGCATGATAGTGGATGTTTTAAATTTTGCGTTTAATGTGGATTTCCTGGCTGTCATAGCATAAATTCCAGTAAGAAGATTTATAATTCTAAATGTTAAAAACAAACTGCTGTCGTTCATTGTACATTCTGGAGAAATTTTAGGACGCTAAGGAGCCGTTCAGTTATACAGATTATGATTTCTTAAGGAGCAGATTTTCTCATTTCGTCATTTACGGGTGAATCCCTTACATTTTATACCAGACCTTTAAAGCTGTTTGCCTCGTTAAACCCTTCAACTTGTAAGTTTTATTTGTAGATACTATAATTGTTATTTAGTTTCTAAAAAGTGTGTATACATATATTACATATATATATATACGTATATTTCGTTTGCTTTGAACCATAAGCACAGGTCGGTAGAAGGGGTAAGCAGCCATTGTGACAACCAATCCAAACGCAAACATATTAATGCAATACGGTACGCACGTTCATTCTTTTCACGGCATCAGTGGAAAAAAGGAGTATATTCATTTTTTGGCGCGGTAGCAATGAAAAAGGGCGAGCATGTTGTTTCTGGGCAAGGGTAGCAATAAAAAGAGTGAGCGGCCGGTAAAGTGAAAAGTAATGTTGATAACAAACAGTAACAAACGAAATCTTACGACATGTATTGTTGGCGTAAGACTCTAGGCTATCAAACTGTGGAATCCAACTGAAACAAACGCCAGTGCAGACAAACGAAACACAGTATCAACATGGCGTCTACTACATCGGCGTTTGTTACTCCGACCGTCTAGTAGGCTATGTAAATATTGTTCGTAGAAACAATCTCTCACTCCCTCGACCACTCATTAGTTGCCCTGTAACGTCCTGTTTCCCGAACTGATTAGCGTAATACTTTGTAAATAAGATAAGAATTAGGTCTTACACTGTGTTGTGAATTTCTCCATTCCTCTGGAAATAGGACCTGCATTTACTTCTTAATGTACTATTCTCATAAAAGCGGGGTATATTTTTGGTTATTAATGGGTATCTTTTGCATTAAAAGTTTGCTTAAGTAGTAGCCTATGACAGTTAACAAATGGGTATGTTGTCTTGTTTTTTAAAACGTTTCTGTGTATCTTCGGGAGGGGGGGAGTTTACCCATGCAGCTAACTTGCCTTCCCCTGGATGAGCCACTGAACCAAACGTAACCTAATACAAACGAAATCCCAGGAGTAATGGGGCAGTTGGCCCACCTTGCTCCCCCACCCCTCCCCCAGAATTACCAAATAATCACCGATTACCAAATATAACCAAAGTACATTCCCGTAATATAACAAACTCGGTAAAAGAAAAAAAAAAGCTGGTGAAAACATAACGGAAAAAAACACAAATTACATAAACTACCCTGGCAATTATGCTGTTCCAAAGCTTGGGGAGGGGGCAGTTGCCCCAGCGTGATTGCCCCAACCCCCACCCATCCCTCACCTGAGTACGTCACCACCAACGTAATCTAACCTAACCTAATAAAACACAAACTAAGTCCATGCCTGTGAATATTAAAGAAAAAAGGACTGGTGGTGACTTCACGAGAAACACCCAAATTACATAAACCGTCTTGGTTTATAAAATCCTACTTCCTTAAGATCATTTGCATTTCCTAAATTGACATGGCCACGAGTATCAATACTTATACTTATAATCGTACTTTTACACACACTCATAGAACGCATATTTATAGGATGTGGGCAAAGGCTGCCAACGAAGTTATAACGAGAGTTTGGTTTTAATTTAATATTTTTAGTGTGTGTTTTATCACAAGCAAGCACACTAATGGCGATAGCACATTACACACAATTAAAAATAGAATTTACACACGCAGGGCCTACCTACATGAAACACTCCTGCTGCATTATAAATCTACTCTGCCTTCATATTTTATTAATTTTAATAAGCATATTCCTCCCACTTTTGCACGGTTGGATAATTTTTAATGATGTTTATTAGTCCATTTGTAAATTAAGACACACGCTAGTGTGTCGCCCGTCTAGATTCAATGACAACATCAACATCCGCCCGTCCAGATAAAGTGTTTAAAAGCGTGGCGACCACTTAACAGCTAAGGCAGTTTAGATGTTTTCAGGTGTCTGATGAGGAAAAATAACAATGCAGCAGAAAAGGCTAAAGCTTCGTTTGATCGAACTATTTTGGCGCTTGACAACTTCATGATTAGAGCACAGCATAAAGTTTTTTGTTGACAAAAAATTGTCAATAACGTTGATATTTTTATAGGTAAGGGGATGCTTACTATTGGGTACCTCAATCTATTATCACGAAAGTAAAGAAACAGACATTAGCTGTAAATATTAGTATGAAACGAAGAAACGCAGTGGAGCCAACTCTGTGAGCTGCTAAGAATCACACTATTCTAATGCTATTCTAATGCTGATAGTGGCTCTCCAAGGTGCAGTCCGCCTCCGTCACCTAAAAGCTGAGGACGATTATGAGTAGACGGCGACAAGGAAAATTTAGCTGGAGAAATCCAACAAAGAGATTTAACCTGCCAAAATCGACATGAGCACTAGGCACCACAGGGCCCAAAGTCGTTCTATCTTTGACAGGGCCCTTCTCATCCCAAGGATGCCAGGGGGTGGAGGATGCCAGGATTTAAACCGGATCCGGTCAGTAGGTGGTCGTGCTATCTACTCGCCCAACTATCCCATCTGCGATTAATTTGTCTTGCTGCCACTTTCTGTCAGCCGAGGGCGATACTTACAGTTAAAAGAATGCCAACGTTCCCTTTCCCTTGAAACACTTTCCAGGAACGTGTACCTTTTTTCCAAACGCAGAGAAATAGTTCAACTGTGGCTGAGTGATAATTTTAGAAACTATTTAAAAACACTTTAAAAAATACAAATTTGTCACGCAAATCTACGTAAAAAATAAAATTGTTATTTTGAAAACCGCCACTAGCTGTCATTAGATGTTGCATCTCAACAATCAAAGATTCACCGATGAGATTTGCTCGGCCAATTCCCGAACAGACCAAGAAGAAATTAAATGGGCCACTCGTGGCGGCCATTTTGTTTACCCCCCGCTCTCCAATATTGTTGTAGGTCGAGCCGGATAGTTTATTTACCATGCATGGACAAACACACACTAGGATACGGTTACAGAAAAAGAAATTAGCTTAACATTAGTATGAAACATAGAAATATAATGGAGCCAACATTGTGACCAGCTAAGAATGACAAGTGAGCAGATATTATGATGAAAAACTTCACGTGCCATCTTGAGTCACGAAATTATAATTTTCCACGTGGTCATGAAGGAGAAATTTTTTACTGATAATATAAGTTTGCACCCATAATGCATATAACGGTGTAATATGCCTTTTTTCAAGTTCGAATTTAAGGAGAATGCTAAATTAAGAAAGATTTGTTTCTATTAACCATTAGTAAGAATTTTTAGCAGAAGGCTGTTTGTTAGGCGAAGTTGTTTTTTTTCTGCAACAGCTTGCATAGCCCAACTGAGTTGAAGTCCGTTTTAAAATCCTACTGGATTTTTTTTTGAATGGGGAAAGACAAACCGGCGAACCTTTAGCAAGTCTTTCAGCAAACCTCTTACTACGGACCATAACTCACATATCCAGATAGGAAAGGGCTGCGATATTAAAGTCTGCCGTAAAGTCTGTAGCACAGCATCTCACCAAAACAAAATTTTCGCTGCAAACGCTGAAAAACATCACATCAAATCGAATAGCTTTGCAAGTTCGCCACTTGTTGCAGAATTTGGAAACCTAGGTGGTGATGATGATAACGGCTCGCCCATTTGCAACAGGGTGCAGACGAAGCCGCCTAGCCAACCTACACAAAACACCCAAAGCAAGCCTTCCTCCTAGCCGTCCCCCCCCCCATGTCTTCACCACTCCAACAACAGCTTCTTTTCCATCTACACTCCTGTCCCCTCTTCCTTCTAGCCCAGAAGCCACCAGATGGCCTCCTCCCCCTCTCCTCCCCATTCTTTCCTTCCCTTAAGATACTCAAATACCTAGCAACTAACCAGGACATCCTCCACCGTTTCTTCCCCCTCCTCGAAGATAAGGAGAATGCCAGATTAAGAAAGATTTGTTTCTATTAACCATTAGTAAGAATTATTAACAGAAGGCTGTTTGTTAGGCGAAGTGACATCTTCAGCCTCTTTGCTAGCTTTCCCTCGCTCTAAACAGCAGCACAACTCCCAGTCCCCTCATGCCAGCTCCCCCATCTCAATCTGCTCGTTTCTGCCCGGTACCACTCCATCGAGCAATTTCATATCCCTCTTCCACCTTTCCACTTCAACATCCTTAATACCCCTCCCCCAACTACCCCTCAACCAATGCCCTTCATAAACTTCCCCGCCAGTTTCCTCATCCTATCCCCCCACCTGGTACAACACCTCCACATCACAAACTCATACACACTCCTCACAATCGACACCTCCCTCCAAGCCATGCACCCTCCTATCAAATTCAATCTTCACCGCCACTCCCTTGCTTCAGGTCGCGGTCTAAAGGCCGACACCCAAAAGGTTGACGAATGGAAGCCACACAGGCCAAAAGGCAGAATGGTGTTGCCTTTTAGCCTGTATGCGTTTCATCCATCAGCCTTTTGGGTATCAGCCTTTTGACCCAGACCCCTTGCTTTGAAGGATGACCATCCAACTTCTCTTTTCACAAGCTCTCCTGCCGTGAATCTGTGAGTACCCAATGCCGACATTCCCAATTCCTGCTGGAACATCTCAAGCTGCTTCCACTCATTCCCATCTTACACCATATCCCCCCCCCCTCTCGCAAACATCACCTCCAGCATGGCAACCCTCTTCCGGAGAATACTCATAATCTCATGCTGATTGTAACCCCACATCGCCACCTTCTTAATCATTCCCTTAGCCCTTCCATTTTTCCTCTCACCTTCTTTCCCTTCAACTCCAGAAAGTCTTCCAGCCTTCTCCCCTTCCTGAAACAATTATGCACGTCCCCATGGTCTCCCCCTCCCTTCGAGCCAATCTCGGAGCGTGCCCGTAACCACTCTCATGAACACTTTGTACACTGCACTTACAATACCAACAGTCCTAAAATTTAAAATTTCAATATTCCCCCTTGTACAAATAATGAACCCTCATTTTCATCCAGCTTTCCCCTTCTGCACATACAAAACTGCTTCCCGTAACTACCATAAGAAATATTCCTCAGCAGATTCCCATCGCTCCTCACTCCTGCTTTCCTCTCTAGGTCCTTCATCCTCAAGGCTGGGACAGACGAGCGAATCTCAACGAGCGCGAGTCCCCGAGGCCACGATTATAACCCTTCCGAATTCCTGCGAGTGGAGAATGAGAAGGGTAACAGATACCAGCAAGCTGACTACGAATTGACTGTGAGTTCACCATGAGTGCTGTGGCGCATGCTCTGTAGTCGGGGATCTTTCCCGGGGAATGCGCGTATCTAGTTCTCCTTAGCTATTGGTTGTTGGACCAGAAGCTCTTACTCGCTGCGTATTTTTCTAACCAGGCTTGAAAATTCAGCGAGTTCACTGCATGTTGTAAAGGGAAGGTGACAGCTGGACCAAGATGGGGTTGAGGGGGACTAATTGTTGCCCTGCAGCAGTACGAGCGCGAGTTGACTCGCTCGTCTGTCCCAGCCTTCACCTTCCTACACAGTGCTCCAAATGCCTCTGTCACTGCATCCCTCATATTACCGTCTCCTCCTTGCAGTTTTCCTCTGCTACTCCCCCCCCCCCCACCTCGCTCCTCTCCTTGCTCTTTTCTTAACAAATCTGTAGAACTTCGCACCAGATTCCCTTCTCTAGCCAACTTCTTGTTAAACTGCCCGATTTTCTAAGCCACCAGTCCCCCGTCTCCTTCCTCCTCACAAACTCCTTCCACCTCTCCTAACTTTCCTTCTCCTTCCCCTTCCCCACCCTTCTCTTCCAGTTCCTGTAGGCACCTTTCCGTCTGTGAACTGCCTCCTTCACTTCCTTATCC
>JAHWFP010058509.1:2388-24941 GCA_023313725.1 Lithobius niger
GGGGACACGATATCTAAAAAAAACATTAGCGTTGTTGGTGAAGGGATAATTTCTTATTTTCGTTGTTTGGCGAAAGAGAACTTCGCAATTAAGCAATCAAGAGTCGTATTGTTACGATGTATTCGTTGTTGTCTGATGAGGAAGTAGTTATTTTCCTTGTTCACTGAAGGGGCATTTCGGATTCGAGCAAGAATGCGTACACCACCACCGGTCAATAGCTGGCTAATTGTAAAATATTCGAAAATCACTGTCAAATACAACAGAAGCACTACATCTACAACGTGGTGTGTGTATGCAGAAGCAACGATATTTCTTAATATTTCTCTGATATTCAATCGTTTGAAAAGTGCGCGCCATTCTTCTTGACAATGACCCGCAGTTTGCTGCAACAATGCAAAAAAGAATAAGAAAGAGTAGCAGCCAGTTTTGTGCACAAATAAAACCACACGACGTTTCGGCAGGACAACCTCCCGTCCTCCCGTCCGAATCACCAAGTCTATAAAAACAAACCATTCAGGCATGGTCAAGGCCTAAAACATTGAAATTATTAAAAATATAAAACATACCAAATGATGTCAAATGATACACCATGTTATTAGATGGGCGCCCGGAAGTGGCGTCACACTACGTCCTCCCGAAACGTAGTGTGGTTTTATTTGTGCACAAAACTGGCTGTTACTCTTTCTTATCTGCAAAAAGTGCTAAAACTTCTCAATCTCAACAATGCAAAAAAAGCATTGTTAGACCATTCTTTCCATTCACTCATAAAAAAAGTGGGCATTCAGTTTGAATGTTAACCGCGGCGAAATATGGCTATAAACCTAATTGAGTCGATTTGGTTTTCTGTACTGTTGAACCAAGGCATGCGACATTACGGTGTATAACAACCATAATGTTGGTGCTTGAGTTTCCTATCTCACCCGCTACGTTCGCATGTAGACTGCTACCCTACTAGTCACGGGAGACACAAGAGAGAGTTTCGTTGATTGTTGGCCGAGACTTTTGGTAAACATTCCCACAATCCTACGCGGGAATAGAGAAATAGCAAGTTGCTTTGACATTTTCAAAATAATTCCGACCACACCGAATTCTTCTCAGTAACGTCGTTTTTTTTTTATAATAATAATAATAAAAAACTTGATTGCCAAAATAAAAGGCAAAGGGGCACGGAAAGAGTCCGGGGACCATTAACAACCATCCTCAATGAAAAGAAAGGGGCAATTGCTGTTATTCAAAGTATCCTGGCAGTCGAAGGAAGGCTTTGAAATATATTTATTAATAGTTTTCTATAAGTACGTTCTGGTAAGTCAGATACAGTCTCTCACTAAGCGAGTTCCATGCAGGGACAACCCTAATGCTGAAGAAAAATCTCCAGTTTTTCTCATACCGAGGAATTCCTCGTCAATTTAAAAGAATTGCCTGTAGTAGTTGGTTTAGTTCTCAACTCGTAAAATGAAAAATCGAGTGGTAGCACATTGTGTCGAATTTTGTATGTCAGAAGTAGATCCGCCTTCATTCCCCGCAATTCCAATGAATCCAACATTAGGAATTCAAGTCGTTGTCCATAGTTTAACATTCATAGCCCCGGCACAGTGTTTGGTATATCTCCGCAGCACCGATTCGATCTGATCAATGTTCTTTCGCAGGCATGGTGACCAAACCTGGCTAGCATACTCAACCACAGGAAGCACGGACACCTTGTATGCCCACAAATAGGTCGAAAGATTTCCCGAATTAAGACATCGTCTTACAATTGCAGACTGGGAAGGGCTCTTTACAATTTTTTGTGGGTCTCTTAATGAGCGTGACTCAAAAACCATGCTTCACACATATGGACGATGGCGTCCATATCTTATAATGTGTAGAGCGATTTTTATTTTGCAGTTTTGCAGCATGAATGTACAAATAAGAATGTCTATCTTTTTTCTACGCTCCAATTGATTTTCAGACGGATCGGGTTTCATCCACGAGAGTATTTTCGCTTGGTCGCATACGAATCGACAAACAAACGAGGTAAAAAAAAAAAAAATCCAAAGTGAATACTTGAAATGCTCTTCAAGTCCATAACTAAACGCTCTTTTCTTTCATATTGTTTTTATCGACCACACACTAACCATAAATCGTACAATATATGAATCATTTATTATCCGCAGTCTGTTTGGGTTGGCAAGTCACCTTTCAATAGCTATAGATACGAACTTCATAAAGTGATATCTGGTTGGCCTCCTACTGAAAAGAAAAAAACAATTTAAGTAGACCTCTATTCGTTTTACGCACAAATGCAATTCAAGAAATGGATTGTTTGAGTAACTCTGTGTAAGAAAGGAAATTAGGGTCGTACACACCGGTTTCACAATGGCGTGTGCAGACTGAAATATATCCATGAATAATTGAGTGTTGGACTGAAAATCGATAGGGCGAAAGCCAATATGCCTATATATATCCAAAATGCACTTTAACAGAATATAGGCCATTTTTCTTCTTAACACGTGGAATTCCGAATACTGCTTTTCAGGAGCGTAAACTCGGGGTTGGGAGCCCTGTCCCTTCAGGTCGGAGGCATTCCGACTTTCTAACCCTAGTCACCCCGATATTTAAAGTGAAAATCTACTCAATCTACCTTCCTCAGTGGATTCTCGAAGTTTAGACTATCTCTGACTTCCGAGGGGTTAGGAACTCGGGTGCTACTCTTTACCTTTACATGAAATGTTAAAGCAAAACAATGACTTGTGAGGTAGTGTTGTAAGATGTATTCCGTCAACAATTTGGGTTCGTGTTCCCTATACACAAACAACAACAAGAGCAACAATATGCCAAAGCCGAAGGAATCTCTTACCACACACCTGTATTCTTATAGTGGTCCAAGTTATCATTTGGTCTTACGGCTTCGTCGGGCAAATGATCGGAAGCGGTTAACGGTCGCTGCAAAACTCTTGTTATCATTTTCCTGTGTTACAGCCTTGCTCTCATTTTCTTCTTAATTGTTTGATTATGGCTTGACGCTTTACTTTCTTATGAGCGCTTTGTGTTGTTTACCATTGTTAGAACAACGTCTCTCTCAACTACGTCGACTCCTTGTTTTCATTTCCTTCCCTTAGACATCTGCGTTGCTTCTCTCCATCCCTAGGGGAGACAGTCTTGCTGAATGTAGGCGCCATTTTTCATTAGGTGGCCAATAGGCCAAAGTCGATAGGGCCTAGACATTTCTTCGTCCACCGCATCAACTTGACCCGAGACTCTTCATGGCATTGACGATGCCAGCTATAAACGTCGCCTAGTGAAGATAGCTTACTCGAAATTCAAGGGTAAGAAGAGAGAAATTCGATGTCTGTACTTCGTACAGTATTTCAGGACTATAAGAGAGGAAGGACATGTTAGAGCGTAGACCTACAATAAGGAAAATCGAAACCTCCATCAGAAATAAACCAGTTGGACCTAACACCGTGTTCGTACCTCTCTCTTTTCTTCTTTAACGACTAATGGATTCCAAGTCATCTTGTGAACTACTTTCTACGGATCTCATTCTTGTGCGGCCTGAACCGTTGACGTCTCTACAACAAGGCCCGTTTGGATCGTACACATACTTTGCTACGGGTCATTCATCAAATGCCTATATACACTGGCCACAATCGTTTGACAGTATTAATTTTACGGCCCTATACTTCTAGTATCAATCCGCTAAAAGATGACACAATTTATAATAAAAGTGAACTTATAGCTACTTAAAGATACTAGTTCGTAACCCAGTCACGTCACCATCCATTGTCCAGCAAATCGTCCACACTGAGGAATGTTTTATTTAAGCACACCCAGGAGATTTTAGCGGTAGTAAAGGCTTTGTCTAGCTGGGGGGCGGGATGGAAGAAAAAAAATACTGAAGAGGGTGTAAAATTTAGACAAAGCGTATAAAGACCCAATTTTTTTTAGACATTTTTTTTATCACTGTTGTTTTAGGTTTAGAGTTAAACTGTATTCTTTCGTCATGGTGGAAGGATAGGATAAATTTCGGTGGGGCGTAAAATTGCCAGTTTGCCCTCCCCCCCCCCCCCCCCCCCTCAAAATTCTCAGCCACGGGAAAATGTTGCAACTGTCGTTTTATATCCCTCCACTTGTCAAAGTTGCCTGGTAGAGAAGCTGCAGAAGTAGCTTTCTGGCTACGGGCTAGTCGAGCCATGTTACCAATATCAAAGCAATGTTAATTGAATAGTTTCGGCACTTTTAGCGGATAAGATTGAGTGACAGCCAGTATGGTGCACAATTCAAAAGACACTACGTTTCGGGAGGTCAACCTCCCGTCTTCAGGTGAAAATAAACACTAAAACATAAAAATTCATGGCAGTATCTGCCGAGTCACCAGGTCTATAAAAACAAACCATTCAGGCATGGTCCAGGCCTAAAGCTTAAAAATAAAAATACAAAAAAAATGTAACATACCAATTGATACATGTTTCTTGATGGGCGCCCGGAAGTAGAGTCTATTTTTTTTTTTAACTTTAAAGCTTTAGGTCTGGACCATGCTTGAATGGTTTGTTTTTATAGACCTGGTGACTCGGCAGATACTGCCATGAATTTTTATATGTTTTAGTGTTTATTTTCCCCTGAAGACGTGAGGTTGACCTCCCGAAACGTAGTGTCTTTTAAATTGTGCACGATACAGGCTGTCACTCAATCTTATAAAGTAATGTTAAGGCGCGTCAACTTCCCAATACACATGAGAACGGGTGTTGAGCTCGGCAAATTTTTTCCCAGTTGACCTTGGCTTGAGAGAAAACTTCTTCCCCGCTTGAAGGTCGTTGAAACGCCACTACTTGCCAACTGCTATGTTCTTTGACCAATCACACTTATTACGTTAAATTCTACACAGACAAATTTAAGGAGGTGCAGATTTTATGCCTAATCCACTAACTGATTCGTGGAGAGTGTGGGGGGGGGGGGGGCATTGTTGGTTGGTATTGCTGCTTGCCTAATTGAATCTTCATGGTGGTCGTTGTGTAACGTAGTATTGTGGGTTGATAGGAACTCGTTTTTTTGTTGTCTCTTTGTCGTTATTGCAATTTTGGTTCAACCCTGCGAGGTATTGCATCCAATGTAAGTCCGCCATTTTGGAGTAGTAAATCTTTTGGAATTCTATTGCTAATTCATATTTAATCTCTTGTTGAATTGGTCAGTCTACGTGTTAGCAATTGCAATTGCAATTTTGTGGGCCTGCAGAAAACTGTAACAGATTATTTTTGCCAGTTTAAACCAGCCAGTTTTTGCCAGTTTTGACCAGCCTCAGATAAAGGAAGATGAGTTGGCAGCATTAGACTGGCCTGGATTGCACCAATGGGAGAGCTGGGTAAGAGGAATAGCAACAGTTCATACACCATGTCATGCCACACACGTGTCATTTTGTGTGACATTGAGTGACGTTGTGTGATTGGTTATTTTCTCTATTTCAGATCTTCTAGGCACTAGCGACCTCTAAGTGTTGTGGATGAAAAACGAATGGAAGTGAAGCCTTCAAATCAAGTCTTTTCCAAACCTAAACATTCAGAACGAGCTGTAAATTACAATCCACTGTAATCCAAGAATACTGACAGGTTGCAACAGAAGCAGTTTTACAGCCCCCATTACTTTCCTGATGCATGACCATGTCATTTATGCACAGGGAGTGTTAATATTTTTATTATTAATACTGTTCTTTAGGGTTAAGGGTCTTCTTAGAGTTTGCATCGGCAAATAAATTTTGATCTACAGCATTGCATTTGAATTGGATAAATTTAGCTTGTGTCATGAGCTGTTAGTTAACGTTCGTATGATGTTATATTACGTGATGAAGAGTAAGGGGGTAGAGGTGGGGGTGGGGGGAGGAGAAATTGAAAACGGATACTTTCTTAGAAATTCGATCGCCGTGCAGCATGCACGGGTCCAGCTGGTTTCATTCAAAAACCCTTAAATTGCGAATAACTAGTTTTTACTGAGGTGATAAATACCATCCCGACTTGGGGGGGGGGGGGGGAAGCAGGGGAGCGTGTTTACGTACAATGTGGATGGGAATGTTAAAGTAATGCAAGATAATAAAATAAGTACAGATAAAAAAAAGTTCAAAATAGCATGGTCAAAGGAAAGGTGGTGTAGGGTCTCGTCTTCCTTACCACCAAGGTTAGACCTGTCAGGGACACAAAGGTTGCCGATGGCATCGCCAGAAAAGGGAAAAGGGATAAGTGGACCGCCATTTGTCGTATAACAATGTATTAATTTTTTTTTTAAATGTAGATGAATAAGTAAGTAGATGGTCGCAACTAAAAACCGAATAAATAAAGTAAAGGGTTAACGAAGAAAACAGTCTGTATTAAAGACTGGCCTTGTGAGGAGATACAAGATAAATTATCATGAGAAAGAAAGAAAAGACAACTTCCCCGAATGGGACTCGAACACACGATTTCCACTTTCTAGCCTGGTGCTCTAACCACTGTGCTATCGGGGCAGATCCTGCCTACAGCTTAGTGGCTGTTCAACCTTTCTCACTGTTGACCTAAAGGCCACAAACCTACATAAGGAGGGAAAGAAACTTGCTTCTTGGCCTAGAAATAATGCAAGCAATAAATAAAGAATAAATTAGAAGGTAAATTGTCAAACAGTCTGGCCTTGTGAAGATACACAGCTACTTAGTTCGGCTGGAGCCAGGATTCGTCTCCGTAGCGCAATGCTTAAGAGTACCTGGCTATAGTCTGTTCCACATTATGTTTGCAGAAAACTGACTGGATGACGGCACGTTTCCTTCCACTAGGAGTGCAAAAACATGTGGATATCAGGCTTATAGACTCACACAGTTACTGTTAAGAGTCTACGAGTGGGAGTGGGATATATACACGTTTTTGCACTCGTCATAATGTGGAATAGACTATAGTAAGCAGAAGTCCTGAGTTCGAGTTCCAGTCGAGAGAGTTCGTCTTTTCTTTCTGTCTTAGAGTAGCATATCTTACATTCTTGCAAGGCTTAATGCAGACTATTTGCGTCGTTACTAGATGGTCCCAATTGACAATGAATAGATACTCCAAATATACAATTTCCACGATTATATAATGTGCCATACATGGAACGTCTTAAAATTCTCCAACTATTGAGGCGCTTAAACGCTGATCTTTATCTCACATACTCAATTCTCCACAACCAAACTGCACTGGATCCCGAGAGGTTTTTTAAAATCCTTTAAAATTAATGCGTGGCTCCTTTAATAGAGAAAATTACAAGCACTTTTACGCTAACCGTGTTGTACTCATTTGGAATTCTCTACCCTCTGGGGTAGTTTCGGCACGATCCCTGCGCAGTTTTAAGAGCACTTTGGAAGTAGTCAATCTCTCCAGGTTCATGAAATGTTTTTAAGATTGCACATTTGAAACTAAGGATGATTTACCCTACATGATTATTTTTTTCCTCTTGGATTTGTATTTTTATTTATGTTAGCTGCTCCTTTAATTTCGGACTGGGTATAAGTGGAGGATGAGCTTCCTTCTCTGTCCCATACAGTTTCTTTGCTGCATAAATTAATTTATTATTATTATTATTAAATACCTTTGTATTTGTACACATCCCGTAAAACCACAAAATGTAACTGACTGCCAACATGCCTTGTAAACTGTTGTAAATCTATATAATAATCTCGGAGGCCGACTAAAAGGAAAACCACTTCTCCCCTTCTCGCGCCCACATTGTAAATGCGCTCTCCCATTCTACCTGCATGCAAACAGGAGGCAGGCATGAGTGGTCGATCAACCTGACCACTCGTCGTCGGGAAGAGTACCGGAAAAATGTCCCGGGAAATGTCTCTAGTAGGAATATCATCTCCGTAAATTATAAATTAAAAAATATAATCAAAGTATCTTCGTGAAAGTAAACATTTTTTAAACCTTCAGAGGAAATAGAGTGAAGAGGTTTTATCTTTTCTGATTTTAATAAATTATGTCTAATAAAAAGCAGAAAGGATAGTTAAGTGGCCTCCTTCAGATTCATGGTTATTTATTGTATTCATTTTGCATAAATTAAGAAGGCCTGCGGCAAAGTTGAGAAAAACCATACGCGAATAAGTCTGACGAACTGCCATGGTTAATTTAGACAATATTTTAAGACAAAGCACTAACTGTTCATCTCAGTTTCTTTCCTCATTCTCTTTTAATTTAACCGACAAAACTCGTGCAATCCTTCGGCGAATAAACAATATAAATAAATATTAATAGCTTAAATAAAAATTGTAGATGGCAGTTAAAAACCGTTTAAGACACTTAAATATGACAAATAATTCTTTTAAAACACCTAAATACAACTGAAAATCTCTGCATACTGAGTGTTACCGTAAATGGCCTAATAACAGCCCTGGCAAAGCTACGGCCCTCCTCCCCCTGCCCCCACCTAAAATGCTTTAAGGTCAAAAAGCGTGAAATTCTAGCTACAGCCCTCCCCAGGGGCCGGGGGTTGTAAGTATAGGTTATTTCACGATTTCTGACCTTAAAGTATTGAAGATCATAATAATTTGCTAGAAATTGACTAAAAGCTTCATACATTCAATGTTTATCCACTTACAACGTGGTCTTTCTACGCCAAAATTAACTAAAAGCTTCACACATAAAACTAAATAAACCAGTAAATTAATAAACTAAATTCCTGACTAAATAAGAATAAAGGCATTGCGTTAATGCTAGACTGAACCCTTATCACGTATGGGTTCTTATGGATGAATGATCGCATAAATGACGAATTTTCCGCGAAGAAGTTAAGCTTAAAAACCCTCCCTGGGCACCAGCACAAGATTCTAATTTTACCTTTAAGGCCCACCCCCTTCTTTTTGTGTCAAATTAACAACCCATTGGCGTTTAATAGGCGTTTTATGATACATGATTTGAAAAAGAATAATAAATTTCATCTCTGGCTCTCATTTCTGTCACGGCCAATGTTTTTCACGATTCTAAGAAAGTATAAACCTAAACTTGCGAAGAGAAAGTACCTTAAATTGTCGAAGGAATGATGCACGTCAACGCGTCTGAGGGCGTGTAATATCACTTACTAAACATACAAAATTAAATGGCGAACCTAAAATAAAGAGTGACGAAAAAGGTACTGGAACGCTTTTCTATTGCGGTCTTTTTTTGGATTTAGGAATGTTGAAAAAATGCGAGATATTGTAACACGAATACACACCAAGTGTTTGTTTTATCAAAAGACCCAAAAAGACATTTAAGCAGTTCCTCGACAACGCTTAGAAACTATAAAACCGACGAGCTTTGCTGCGCATCGACATCTGTTAGACTTTGTAAATAATGTCAGTCTAACAAATTCACCGCTTGGAGTCAAGAGAAGGAGCCACATACCAAATCACCCACCTGGCCACCCATGACAAAATAATCGAGTTGAAATTGCTGGCAATGTTGAATCGGCCGTATATGGGAAGGCTGTGTTTTTTTTTTTTTTTTACTTATGTGATTATAACGACTTTATAAACAGAACATTAATACTAACACAATAAAAACAAAGCAATGAAAACAATCAGCTGCAGCGACTACTAAGTCGCAACCAATCTTCTGTACACTTCTGCCACTTTTGAAAATGTTGAGGCACACACCTTTATCAAGCACTGCAACAGCGATCTCTTTTACATTGCATAACCTAAGTAGTAGCCATCACAACTGCCAGTCAAAAATTGCCAGTCAAAAATGTGTTAGCTTTTACACCAGTTTTAGACTTTAGGCGTAATTGCCAGCTTTTAAGCCTAATTTTTACCTGCCGTTTTAATTTCGTAAGTAGCAGCTAACGGAGAATTGGGTTCGAGAGTAGGTCGATTCATTTATGCAACACGGCGTCGATACTTAGAGTTGCAGGCAAAATTTTGAGCTTTTAGGCTTAGTTTTTTTTACCTGCCGCTTTAATTTCGTTAGTAAAAATAAAATATGGATGAAAATCTATTTACGTTGCCTTTTGGACTTATATTTAACCCATCTCGAACCCCTTGTTTTCCGTCCTGTTTAATTAATTTCGTAAGAAGCAGCTAACGGAGAACTGGGTTCGAGAGTAGGCCTACTTATTCATGAAACTTGGTATCAGGACTTTACCTTGCCGTGCAATGAACCTAATGTGTGTCATTAATGAAATCTTTTTTTTTTTTAAAGGTTGAGTGTCTTCCTGTAGTGGTTAAATGTGCCAACCAAATGTTGTTAATTCAATGAGTTAAGTCGAGACAGCCTATGCTATAAGGAAGCAACGATGTTTTATTTTGCCGTGTTTTTTTAAAGTCCACTTGACTATCACTGAAAAACGTGATGAATGGACAAAGTCGTTGCTGTAGTCTTTCTGGCCATTTGGGCTGTAAAGAAGACTAAAAAAGAGGAATGAAGTGAAACGAAGCTGCAGGTATATAAGAGTTTATTAAATAATTATTCAACGATAAAAGAGGTTTAATTTATCGAGAAAATTCCAATTCAAATGGACCCATATCCATTTACATAATTTCTCGGTTTCAGGTACGGCTGCCAACTTTTCATGAAGTAAATTTTTTGATAAGATCAGCCTTAAAAATAAAAATGACAGAAAAAAAAAACGATTTGCTAGAGGTTGGTGCACTCATCATTAAGTCATTAAAATGTAATGAAATGGGTTTAATCTTGCAATTAAAACGTTATCAAAGAAATTTAGTGTGATTAATTACACCAACTGCTCAAATATTTGACAAAAAGACACTCACGTTGAGGCAAAGTGAGTTCGCCCACATTAACTCAAACCATCTTAATTATTTAATAATTGCGTCGTAAAGATGAAATGCCCCGATCAGATTATTTTGATTTGGGATGGAGGGAAAATCAACGAAATCGCTTGCAGACCTTTATTTCGGTTTAGATCTAAATCAACAGAGAAAGACGTGTTAAGTGGGTTTTTTTTAAGGAATACCCTCACATTCAGACAAAGCGAGCATACACGGCCAAATGGACACAGTTTTCAGAAATTCCAAAAGAGAAGGTCTTCAAACTAATTCCGGTCAAAAGTGTTTTTTTTTAAGCATTTCTTTGAGCCACGTCATATGATACAAAATAATGCTCTTATAAATTAACTGATTCAATTTTGAACATTATAGAGGTACAAAGAGGTGGAGTGAGGAGAAAGGCAAACCCAGGATTCGAACCAGCAATCCTCCGATCATGAGACTACCATGAATTATAATTTGTTTTGGTATAAAGTTCTTGGAGGAACACTACGTCATAAGGCAGAGTGCTCGCGCTGATGGAATAGCTAAACTTTGACCCTTTTACTACAAGTTTTCGAAGACGTAAGACTGGTAAAGGAAGATGGGGGAGAGAGGAATCCTGAAGATTGAGCCAGGAAATTGCTGCTGGCCGAGGTAATGTATATAATATATCCCACAACTGTTGAAGAAGGTTTGCAATCTCTCACACTCCTCTGTCAATATTCACTTTTCCAGGGTTGATTTTCAGTCATGGACCAGATCACTACATTCACTTGTTGCTAATGGAGTTAGTCTCTCACTTTATATTATTGGCAGGTAATTTCAGGGTCACCTTCTCTTTTTTACCATCAGACGAGCCAGGTTAGTATCTGCCACCATCCAACCACCATAGCCACCAGAAAGTTAGGAATGTTATCTTTAATAAATTGAAACTATTCATTTTATTTATAAAGAAAGCCACGTTTGCTTATACGATAACCATTGTTTAAATGGACACGATTTGTTAAAGTCCATGCCTCTTTGGCCTGTTTTCTTTTTTTCGCTGGCGTGGCTTGTGCTTGTGTTTGTAAGGGAGTGACGGTTGCCCATCGCCTTCCATCAGGCTATTCTGTGTTTTCTGCAGAGCTTTTGGCTCTCGGTTTGGCGGTGGAATGGATCCTTGTCCTTCAGGGCACGCATTTCATTATCTTTAGCGATTCCATGAGTGCCCTGGAGTCCTTGGCGAATTACAATCCTCGGAACCCCTTGACACAACGTGTCCAAGCTTTGCTTTCCCGCTTGCCTGGCCAGCGGAAAACCGTGCTTTTCTGCTGGATCCCGGGCCATGTTGGGATAGGTGGAAATGAGCAAGCGGATTCTGCAGCAAAAGGGGCCCTTTCTGGCCCTCTCGGAAGGGATCTCAGGCTTGTTCCCTCGGACGCTTTTCCAACTCTGCGTCTGAGGTTACATGCTTTTTGGCAAGCCTCGTGGGATGGACAGGACGGCAATAAATTACGAGCTATTAAAGGCACTGTTGAGGAATGGCACTCGGCGTGTCGCCGCAGTTGCCGTGAGGAGGTGGTGTTGGCCCGTTTGCGCATTGGTCAAACTCGACTTACTCACTGTTTCCTTTTGCGGGGGGGTTGACCCTCCTGAATGTTATTGGTGTCGGCGGCCACTTACGGTCCGGCACTTCCTTGTTGATTGTTGCCATCTTGATGGTTTTCGTCGTCGTTTCCATCTTCCGCATGACATTGTGCGTCAATTGGGCGATAAGTCTGTCCTCCTGTCCGGTGTTTTTCAATTTTTGCAGGAGGTACAGATGTATGACAAGATTTAGATTAGGGGTTTGAATAATATCTCTGTAATGTGTGGTGCAGTGGCAACCCGGACCACTGCACTGTGAATGAGGTTGGCGCTAATGACCAAGCTGTCGACGCGCCATTAAGCCTCATCTCCCCCCCCCCCTGTCTTCTTTATAAAGTCATATAACTCATTTAAGACCTAACATTAGTTCCAACGACAATAATTTTCTTATGCAAATAAACCCTAGTATTGTAGAGGTTCCAGGGTTCAGTATAAAGTGTAAGTAATAGTATGATTAAAGATTCAATAGGAAATCAGTTGTAAAGCCACCACAGCGGTAGTCGTACTAGCTCATGCACGTCTAGCACATCGTGCGTCGAGCACACAGGTAGAATAAAGCGTAATTGAGCACACACCCGAAGTTGCATGCTTCGTATAGTCCGGCAGTGAGTTTCTGGCAGTTCTGACTGGTGGTGGCTGTAAGATATTTCCCGTTCTTGCATGGACCATGCCCCCCCCCCCCCGACAGTTTTGGTAGTGTACTGGGAGGTAGGTGTACTACTGCCAGAAATGCGCTGGATGTACGGTTCAATCTGGTAGCGTGTGCTTGATCACACGAATTTGCTTCTGCGGGCGTAACACGTGCACTCGTACCATGGAATTCATCCATTAATGAAGCTGGAATGACATTGGTGCCTGTTCAAGATCAATCCATTTCTAAGTATCATGTAAAGCACCAACTGAAAACATGTAAAGAATTGTAACGGGACTATATTGTCCATAATAACAGCATGACTATAACAGTTTTGCGTATGACAAGGAAGTGACTATAAGTTAGCAATAGGGCAACATGCAAAAGGAAATATTGCAATTGTACATGAAAATCAGCTTCAGCTGTGATCATAAGGCAATCGAGGCACAGAGGGAAAATAAAGTGGAATTCTATCATTTGGTAGGTTAACTCGTCCAGATTACTTTCAAGCTCGATGTTCGTCAACAGTTTTTTTCACTTAGAAATTAGCTCTTGAGATTAAGTAAACTTTGCTAAGAGACGTTGTGGCTAGTTATACAGTCTTTTAATGTTTTTTCTTCCACTCTGTCTTGATGTCAGTAGGGCACTGCCCCCCCCCCCCCCCCCCCCCCCCGCCCACCCCCCCGATTCCGGAATGGATGGAATGCACTTAAATGGATGGAATGCTGACTTCCAACAAAGCAAGTTACCTCCATTGCTGCCCCTTGGTTACTTCACACTAAACTGTAGTTGCCATCACTGCAGTTCAAATTTCGTTTTGTTCACGTAGTTCGTCTTCATCCAAAAGTCTCTACATGTTTGAAACTTACATATTTACTACTTGGTTGGGAGTTACCTTAAAAGCAATAAACGCAATGAACTTAAAATAGAGAACTATATATGGTTATTTGACATTATTGCTGGATTGCTCCATAACTCCCTTCCTGTTGAAATATTTATTCATTTTAATTTAACTTTGGCACTTTCCATCTTATTTGGGGGTGATTACACCTTTTACTCGCGCATGGATGGAAAAGGTTACGATCCCAACTGGGAACGCGTGGCAGGTAGTCGAAAATTACAGCTTGGTGAATGGTGAATCAGCTCGGCTGTAAAACGAATCCGTTCTGTCATAAACGAGAAATTAGACACTGGATAAACCACCCAACAGGTAGGCCTCAACTCGTGCGACGGAATTCAGTGACCCGAAGTTAATGCCAACCCGTTTTTAACCGTAAATGCACATCTATCTTTTAAGATTTCTTAAAACTGGGTTCTTTTACGAAACGAACAAAAAAAAAAAAAGAGAAATACCAATTCCAAAATCAGTTTCGTTTTCTTAAAAAAGCGTTTCTCTTAAGCCTCTTTTATGGAAAAGTGTTTACTGGTCGGTAGATCGATGGATTCGTACGAGAGAGAGTTAATTAATTTTTATGCTAACTCCAAAGCCTTCCTTTCAAACTGGCTGATTGCAAAGACGCATTTTCAACGGCGCGGCTTTTATTTTCCCTCCTCCACCCCTCTTCCCTCCCACGTAACCTCACGGCGGGAAATAAAATTCACCGGACCTCGTTATAACGAAAAAAGGCTTGACGAAAGCTGTAAAGCCGATGAAAGAAGGATTTTACGACTCGAGTGGAAATATGGTGCATATTTTTATGGAGGCGACGTTTGAGATGCACCAAGCTGGCCAAAAATGGCTAGTTTGTAAAACTTGGGTGGCTGTAGGAAAGTTTCTGCATACATAATGAAATCGTACAGAAAATAAGGCAACCACTACGTTATATACCATGCTTGTCGTTAAAATACGTTAGTACTGCTTATTCAACAGGCCAGAGAGATTAAAACACGGGAAACGGCCCCTGACCAGGAAAAAAGTAGGCGATCAGAGATTTTCAATCAGAAACAACCATTTTTTATGATCGCACAAAGCTCAGTGTTGCCAGATGCTTGCAAAACATTTTCCTATAAAAATGATCAAAAAATAAATACAAATAAAATTTAATATGAAAAATACTGTACAGCTCCATTGTTCCATGGACATTTACTTCTAAGGCGAAACTGAAAGCAAAACTTTCACTTGGTTTTCTGATTCGCGATTAAAAGCGTTTTAATCAGGTAAAACAAAAATCAGCGTAACAACAACTAATTATCTTTTGTTTTGTGCTAAAGAAACAAAACGTACAGTTAGCTATTTAAAAAGAAGTCGACACAACACAATCAATACAACAGATTCCGTCAATGTCAAGTCATTCCATGGTTGCACCCGCACGTCCGCATCACGATTGACAAACCACCCACCTAAGCCCCCTGCTTCCCTCTTGTTATGCTGGTGCTGGTGCCAGCCTGTTGGTGACGTCATGAAAGAATTCCTTAGCTTAGAGTAATGAGAATAAATAACGAAAGATAACAGGGCCACACAGAAGTAAAACCAATAAATTCCGCCACCCTAAAGAAAATGTGGGGTTAATTTTAGGGTGGGGGTGGTAAATTCACCCCCATTCCACCTTCTCCCCCAGATATTTTCCACCCACATTTTCTCCCCAAACGGCAATCAATACTTCTATATCTCGGAGTAAAACCTACAATATGGTAACGCTGATTAAGCTTTATGAACAGCCTACGTTCGTTAACTGAAAACACGAAACAACTGCGTTGAACTGACGTAAAAATAACGTTGCTAAAGTTCGAAATCACAACAGGTGGTCAACAACATTGATGACAGTTACTGTGAGGCTGTCTCATTTGTTGGATTCAGATGTTGACGGTGCCCAGTAGCTCCACCACTCTTGCCCATCACACATCTCAGGTGTTCCTCACTGATTCTTAGTGTGAACCAAATACTCGTTTTTTGGTTCCTGTTGAGTCCTTGGTAACAATTACGGCCAGCAACAATTGCAATTGGTTGTGCATGCAATGATTCCAAATTTGTCTCAGTTTGGTCTTTACAAGTAACAGACTTCTAGATGTAGTGTGCTACTGATGCTCTGATGCTGTACAAGATAATCGTGCAACATGTCTCTTGAAAAAAGGATGACGTTCCATCAAAAAATCACATCACACAAATAAGATCCTTACTCTGTAGGGTAATAACAAACATAATCAGGTTTTGCGGAGCAACAGTTTAGGCATACGAGAAACATCTAACCATGCATTGTCAATAATAGCAGCACAACAACAGACATTAATACCTACACTTCTTGGGCCCAGGGAAAGTAATACAATCAGACAACGAAAATTTCATTAGTTAACACCCAAAATAAAACCATTTGGTTTCTACTTAAATCTTACAGTTTAAAACAAAATTACGCTTAGTCTCGAATTATGAGGGCCTCAAAATTGGGAGGTCGATATAATAAAATGGCTGAATTATTGCTTAAATACTCGCTTCTTTACTGCAGGTAAATTGTTTCAAAATAGAAAGCAATAATTGTTACCTCAACTAATTCCTGGAACAAAGTTGCATTGTTCCAAGTAAATAAACATGTCAATACATGTCAATACATCGCCATGGCCAGGCCACACGATGCTAAATATGCCTATTGCACCTGGGACAGATACACAAGAATGAGCCAGTGTGAAGCGAGAACAGACATGTGATTAAAGAAACATTATTTGTCGGTGCATGGACATCTACACTTTAGACCAAACTAATGTTGCAAACAGTGAATCGGAAACTACCCGTCTTCAGCGAGTAAATAATAATTCACAAGGGCTTGTTAATTATCTGGTCATTTATTGTTTTTTATTGCTCGCATTATTTCTGGTGTGGAGGACAAATACAAGTACCGTCCTTGTTTACACATTTATACCTTTAAGGACCATTCAAGAAGTACGACGCAAAGATGGTGGTGTTGAATGCACCATTGACAACATTGGCGCGGTTTGGTCGCTCACGTGTATGTCTTTGCTTCATCAAACTAAGTTTTTCAATCACATTTTTACGCACACTGGCTAACAAGCGCTGATTTCTGTTCACGCCACTCACTCAATCAGTGCATCCCCTTTTAGTTGCTATCCTAGAGGTTACCTTAAATATACTCATTGGTGAAGCGTGAATTGTTTTAAAAAAATAAACAAACTGGATGATGATTTTCCTCGTGGGAATGTAATTTTTTTCAGTGCATTGTTACAGCAAGCACTGAACAACTTTTGTGGGGCGTAAGACTTGGGTCACGGCCTCAAAAAAATTGAAAGAAAGAAAGGAAAGAACAATTTTTTTTTCTGTTTGTTGTCGTTTGTTAGTAACTGTTAAGGATTATTTTGCTCCTAGATGTTATTTCATTTTTGTTCTCAACTAACAAACAATTTTTCGTTTTTTGATAACGTGGTTGCCTGTTTCGCATTGACAAGCAGTAGTAATCTCGTCAATTGAAGTCGTTTCAGTGGCCAGTTGGCCAAGTTAAGGGTTTTATATGTCGATAAACGGGAGAAAATGACAGAAAATTTACATGACATTGGAATAGCTTAGTGAGAAAACTAAACTAAAAAAGGAATATAGTGGGCTTTGTTGAATTTAGTGCACCTTTATGACTCGAGAAGCAAGTGGTAGTGCGCAGGTCAAGTAAGCGTCCATTTGCTCACTGGCTTCAGACTAAAATTTAATGATTTAACGCTCGTGCCGTGAGCGAATAACGAATGGTTGGTAAAACCACAAAATATGGCTGGAATGAACTTATTAAAGGGGAAGTGGAAGCTATTTCTCTAATTCATATTCACGCAACAAAATAAATAACAAGTTCACTTCATCCTCCCACCAAACAAGTTTAAAAATATCAAAGAGTTATAAAGGTGTTTATGAAGAGGGGGTTAATAATGCAGGGGCGTTTGAGGAGAGTTTTAAGGCTTACTCTCTTCTAGCGCATGAGGAACTAACATCCTTTCAGTTTACCACGTAAAGCTCTTACTGGTTCTGTAGTGATTTAGATCTAGATCTTAAGAGGTAACGACTCCGAATCGGAAATTGGATTGGCAATGAAAATTGGGCTGCCAATTAAGCCTTTTATTACATAAGTCACGTGACTTAAGGCCACGTGTTAAAGACGACAGTTACGAGGTAAGAGGTGGAACGAACAGCGGCGTCACCTGTAAACTGGGTGCGGGTATCACTAACATTAACACACCACATTGCCCCTCACAATAAATAAAAATGAAAAACATTTCAATATCAACAATTTGCAAAATCCTTGTTTTAATTTGTGATCAATAATTTCTAGATAACCGTCATTTTTAACACTTTATTGATTTGCATGTCTGATCTAACTTAATGAATCAAACATTTGCTCTTCGTGTTGTAATTTACATACATCATTAGTTTATCGACACAAAATCCGACATTTTGAGCCGACCGAAAATCATGCGCAAACACTGTATCTCCAACCTAAAAAAAAAACCTGTTCTGGGTTTCAAGGAAGGTTTAAGATAACGTAACTGCTTTCCATAAAGTCGACCTCTTGTAACTGGTGCCAGTAATTCAATACTAGTACCTAATTCTCATTTGAATAATAACTTAGCACGGCTCTTATTTGTGAAGGAGTGGGGGGGGGGGGGTAGCCTGGGCGACCCACAGCAAATTTTACAATTTCGGTTGTTTTCCCAAATACTTTTGCACATTTGTAGCCTTCTTTAAAGCTAAGTATTACTTTAAAGAATACGTAAATTGTTAGTTGCTGTTGTCCGAGGGTCACTTGGACCAATACAAACAGATTACTATTTGATTTCAGGTTTTCACTGTCATGGGTCCCGTCCGTTCCTAAACTCGTAACTTATCAAGGCTTCCTTGACCCTCGAAGTTTTCGATGAACTACGCTCAAGGAAAGGTATATTGAACCAGGAACCCGAAAGGCTTGGACTCATTCCGTCGCCAGAAAAGCTAACCGACTTGAGAACCGGACTGGCTCCCAGCATATTTTAGTCTTTTGAGTCGAAAAGGCAAATAGGACAAGTTAACATATTCTGTGTTATAAAACTGATTCAGGCTGATTCCCTGGCACACTTATCACATCCAGGATCTCTGTTTGTCTGTTTTAGCAACTTTGAAAGTAACTACTCCTACAGGTTTCGCTAGCCATGACCACAATATGTGGTCTTATGGTCACGTGTTAAAGAAGACCCTTATAAGGTAAGAGGTGGAACAAACAGCAATGCCACCTACGAACTGGGTGTGGGTACCACTAACGTTATGACACCAAAGGTTAGAGTGGGATGGTGATAGTTTTGAGTCATGGGGATGGGTTGAGGTAGTCGGGGGAATAATCGTGTGCTTCTGTTTTACTGACGAAACAACCAATTGCGGTATCCACCTGTCAAAACATTCGCTAGGAAATTAAGCATTTTACCCATCACTTCGAGGCTCTTGATTAGTGGTTGTCGAATCAAGCCTTACCTAAAAACGTCTAGAAACTCAACCAATACTTTTTTTTTTTAATTCATTAGTTCTATGGCCGGTTCAGCCATACAAGCATTCAGTTGCTTCGGCAGACTTAAGGCTCAAAGAAATTAATTTTTAATTAAAAAAAAAAAATTTAACTGCAATACTTCCGTATATGCCGTCTTTACTTCTGAAAAACCTACCGGGTTGCTTGATTTTAGCTCAACCTAACCACTTCGTTATTTTCATTTTAAATTTAGGTTGCCCACATGTAGCATTTAATGCATTCAAAAAGTTCCTGAGTCTAAATGGTAGTTAACGTTTCATTAATTTTTGAACTACGTTACCGAAATAGTTATTTTTTTCCAATCCAGTTCGAGGTACACATGTATCTTTTAGCATGTTTAATTTTTCACTGTAAGTCTTTGGGTTCGCATTGGAGTCTGGTAGTAGCAGACAGCAGTCGAGCAAAATTATTTCTAGGCTTTGCTATAATTCTTTACCTGTAATGAATACCGTATAACCACAACAATTAGATTACAGCTTTAATAATAGGCTTAAGGCAAGGTGAGTTAGATGGCAAATTAATGAATAAACAGCCCTTTTATCCCTCAGGTCATTTTGTGAAAGTTACCACATACTGGCTCCCGTTTCGCTGGCTCCACAAAATGGCCGCCGTTCATTTGAGATTGCGCAAAGGCGTGGCTGGGTCGCATTAGCCAGATTCCTTTCACGTTCAAAGCATTAATTTCCCTGGCAGCTGGCAGAAATGGCTTCAAACCGTGATGGACCGTTTTCGCGAGACCAAATAGAATGTTCCATTTATCACCATCACGGCCATAGTGGCTCGACAGACTCAAACGATCTCTTCTAAGCTCCCTAATTACTCAACTAATTAACGTTAAACAGCAATATTGAAAAGAGCCAGGTTTAAAACAATTTGGCTCAAAGCCTCCCTCCCATTTTTAACCGCTTCCTTCAGTTTAGGCCTAACGTGAAATGCGGGCGGGAAAAGATCGTAGGCCAAAAAAAAAAAACGCTTGCAAAACGTGAGTTTAGGCCTAAAGTGGTAGCGAGACTCGGCTTCAGTGGTGGCGACAGGACTCATTGCACGTGCAGACACAATATTGCCTCGCGGGTTATAGCTTGGTAATGGGGGGTGGAGGAAAGAGGGGGTGGGGGGGGGGGCAATTTGGCCAGAAGCCCAATTTCATAGTGACCCGAAGCAGAACAGCGTGCAACAACTTTTACTTTGGTACAGAGAGAAAATAACTTGCTTGTTTATTATCTACGGCAAAGTAAAAGGGACCCAATTTTTACGAGCTGAATTGTTGCCCCCCCCCCTTTCCCCCCCCCCCCCCCCTTCCAACTCCCCACGTCCCCTGTATTGATTTAGTGCCTCTTACCGTGGTCGTGGCGACCACAAATACTCGTTACGATCGGTCGTAAATTAATGGCAATGAATTTGGCATTGTTGTGTCACAAAAACAAATTGAAGGTCGTTTGGCGCCACGATTTAAGGCTGTACCTACATAATTTATCGTGAAGAACAAGGTAACGACAACCAAATTCGGTCAGTTTCAAACACACGACAAAAACTCGGGCAGGGGAAATTACTCCCATCATCACAATATGGCCGTTTGGACTTTATCGTCAACAAAATGGAGGGATACTCATTTTGGGAAAATTCATTGGTCTCTTCACGGTAGAATATGCATAGCAAAACTGTGGTTAGTTTCCAGAAGAAACGTTAGGCCAGGTAATAAATCATAGGAATGACTATAAGCTATAGGGTGTCCATTTCATGAAGGCCCATCTTCGAAGCATTAATATTAAACCTACAAGCCCTTTACTGATAGGGCCCTCGTCCCATTTTGAAGTTTAGGATTTATTATGAAGTTCATATTAGTCATGGAATCATCGTCACTCCCAATAGCTACCATAACTACATAGTCTGTGTGTCTACATTAAAAAAAAATGGCACATTTGAATGGCTTCAAGAATTAGTCTATGACTTGTGATGTTTAATTTAATGTCGAGGAGAAAGTCAGTATTCCTTTTCGAAAGAGGTTCACAGTGAGCCTCAGTGGCGTGTACACTATACAGTCAGACTGGCAGGTGCCAGGGGCCCCGCTGCGTTGGGGGCCCCGGCCCGCCTATCAAATGCAAGCAAACTTGCAAATTTCAAATTTCAACATGTCTGTGCACAGACAGCACCTCGCCCTGGGAGTTGGATAGTGACTTACGAGTAGTAATCCAAGAAAGCGAACTGTATCCTCCATATGCAACTACACGGGAACAGGAGCAAGAGAACAGTTTGAAAGCAGTCAAATCCTCAGTAAATACTTGTGTTTGTTAACTTGAAGCCCACTTAATGTTTATGTACTGGAGAGTTTTGGGAAGAAAGACTCTGGGAAATTTTTGATTCGGTGTTTTCAACGTGTTAAGAGCGCACCAGTGCGCACCATTTATTGTTACACCAGTTAGTTTGTTTAAACCCCCCCCCCCCCCCCACACACACACACAGTCCGATAACCAGGTTGATCATATTTTTCACCATCTTGGAAATCTGTGGCTGGTAATACATTTAAAATTTCAAAAACATTTTCACAGATCCTCTGCTTCCTTCCCAAAACACACTTCTTCTTGCACTTGTGTCCACCACACCAGCGATACAATTCAAAGTTGCCCACCAATGAGTGAACTGCACTAAATTGTCTTAAAACCATTACTGAATCCATTGCTGGTCCAAAGTTAAGCATTTTGCCAAATTTTAATGTAGATTTAAAAACATTTTCTCAACTTCTGGGGGTTCCCCGCAACCCCCCCCCCCACTGTTTCCTCATTGTTTCCTTTTGCGGGGGGTTGACCCTCCTGAATGTTCTTGGTGTCGACGGCCACTTACGGTCCGGCACTTACTTGTTGATTGTCGCCATCTTGATGGTGTTCGTCGTCGTTTCCATCTTCCGCATGACATTGCGCGTCAGTTGGGCGATAAGTCTGTCCTCCTGTCCGGTGTTTTTCAATTTTTGCAGGAGGTACAGATGTATGACAAGATTTAGATTAGGGGTTTGAATAACATCTCTGTAATGTGTGGTGCAGTGGCAACCCGGACCACTGCACTGTGACTGAGGTTGGCGCTAATGACCAAGTTGTCGACGCGCCATTAAGCCTCA
>JAHWFP010058509.1:25041-46035 GCA_023313725.1 Lithobius niger
CCCCCCCCCCCCCCCCCAAAGGGCCCGCCTGTGCCAAGGGCCTGCCCTAGTCTGTACACGCCACTGGTGAGCCTCTAGTGAACCTCTTTCGAAAAGGAATCAGTGATTTAAATAGGACACCGTAAAATGCTACATATCATATTCGAACAATGTTTTGATTCCGTCTTTAAGATTTCGTGTTAATATTTCTTCATTATACTGACTTTCTGCCTTGACATTAAATTAAACGTCACAAGTCATTGACTATCTCACATCCCCAAGGGAGCAGAATCTCCACAACCTATAATCCTCACGGGAGAAGAATCGCCACAACGCAAAATTCCACAACAAAAAAGGGTGCAGAATCTCCACAACCAAAATCCTAATACGGATGCAGAATCCTACAACCCAAAATCCCCAAGGGGGTGCAGAATGCCCACAATCCCAAATCCCCAATGGGGTGTAGAATGCCCACAATCCCAAATCCCCAATGGGGTGTAGAATCACCACAACCCAAAATCCCTATGGGAAATGACTGGGCTCAAGTATAATTTTTTCCCCCCTTCTTCACCCCTTTTTTTGGTTTTTGGGGGTCCCCCCCCCCCCCCCCCTCCCATTTATAATCATGGAAATTGCACCGACGTACTAAGGTGCACGGATATCTCTGCGATCACTACTTTTACATTTAATACGCGGTGGATATTTCAACTTTCACATTTTTATTCAATTATTGAAATAGATAACTTTGAAATAGATAAATTTGTTGACTCAGCTGCAGGGCGAAATGTGGCATTCGTCGTGAAAGCTTCTTTCCATTCGTTGACCCAGCTGTTGAACTAGAAAAAATATCTGAACAGCGACCTGTTGGAGAATTCGTATTGCGCGCGAAACTTTAAGTGCATGTTTCCATAGCGACTCGCCTTTACATTCTCACCGCTAGAGTTTAATCGTAATGATACAGATGTCGTTGCCATGGTAACAACGCTATCTGGATTAGCTAAATCCGACATGGTTTGAGTAAATGCTTGCAATCTTATAATCCGTGACAATAAGATAAAGAATTCCTCCTCACGAAACAATTTTCCAGTCTCTTCTGAACTCACATTATGACTTATTTTCGTTGCAAGCCGGCAGAGCTACAGCCGCGGCCATATTAAAATGTTGGATTATTTCTAGCTTCTAGCTTGCGGATTCCATTAATTCTGTGTGAAATGTAAAACGAAGCGGCGAAGTTGAATTTAGTTACATTTCGCTAATAAAAGCAGTTTTAAATGCCAACTGGATACTGCATTTATTATTTTGTTGTTCGCCAACTTTTATTACGCAATGAATCCCCATTTCAATATCTGGTTTGATAATACTTTTGCAAGCCATTATTCATATGTTGCCGAATTCAAGACCAAACGTGAAACATGACTGCGCCCGAAATACATCATTTATTTAACCCTAACTAAGAGCAAAGCAAATATTCCTCAGCAAACAGTTTGGAATTGGGTATTTGGTTCGGTATAGTGTTTGGCTTCGCTTTTGATAATATATTAAAGGTTGTTTAGAGTGGCTTTCGGAGCCACCAAACCGGATATGGCAGACAATGATGGTGCGGAATTGGGCGCCAGTATGGGTAATAGCATGGAGATACGAGGCCAAAAGCAATATGCATTCTTCCCTCTTTTAATTTCATGGCTGTTGGCTACACAGCCCACTCACTCTCTCTCTCTATTGGCTGGAAACACTCACTCGTTTCGAATCAATGAATGGTTGCTTCCCAAATTCCCTCTAAAGAATATCGTATTTGACAGTTTTCTTCGGGCGTGAAAGAATTCTGAAAGCGGTCCATATGTTATTAACAAAACCATTTCGGTTTTATTTTGTCATGATTGATTCGGAGGAGGTGTGACTGAAATAAGTTGGTTTCGGTTTCACTTCACCGCCTTTAAGTTTTTACAAAACAAATGAGGAAAACTTGAGTATTGGCGGCGTCATGGATTTTTTTACAGGTGGTCTAACAGATGTCCAGTCACCTTTCCATTCTAAGCGTCGTTCTCTTTTGGTTTTGAGTGGTATTCGCAAGGCCATCTAGGAGAGAAGCACCAGTTTTCAGCTCCAAGCCAGTTGGATTAACATCGCCGAAATCTTCTATTATCAAAGCAGTACTATAAGGGCGCGTTTACGAAACGACTCGCCTTTGCATTCTGACAGCGAGAATTTACTCGAGAGGGCAAAGATGTCATTGCCATGGTAACAACGCTATCTAAATTAGCTAAATACGACGTCGTTTGAGTAAATGCTTGCAATCTTATAATACGTGACAACAATAAAATTAACAATTCCTCCTGATGAAACCATTTCCCCAGTAACTTCTGAACTCGCATTATTGGCTGCTTTCGTTGCGAGCCGGTAGAGCTAAAACTGCCGCCATGTTGGAATTTCATAAGATTTCTAGGTTTTAGCTACGAGAATGCAAAGGCGAGTCGTTGCATAAACGCTCCGTATGACGCTTTAACTTCCAAGCACGCGCGAGAACTAGCATCGAGTCGGAAGGTAAGCTACGCAATTTCTTCTCCAGCATTTTTTGACTCGAGAAACAAAAAGCCTTCCTCATTTTAAGTTCGTTTAAACTCTAGTACTTGCGAATTAACAGATGCTTGGACTATTCGCAGCACAAGGGAGACTTTTCACACATTATTAGGTAAAAACCTACCCCACGTAATTTTTAACATACGTTTTCCGCACAAGTAAATAGTTGAACAACTGGCCACATTCGGTTCAGAACTCGGTACAAACGGTGACACAAAGGGTAGAATTGTGTTGGAAACTCGTTCTTTATGTCGTTCTGCCACCACATCTCTCTCTTTTTACTAACACTAAAATGATGAACAATTCTTGGTAGTAACAAGTCATTTTTTAAATGACTTGTTACTACCAAGAATTGTTCATCATTTTCATTGATTGTTCATCAATATTAAATTGCCAGAACTTATTTTTAGAATACAGAATTTTACAAAACGTCACTTCATGTTTCTTGTTTAACTCTGGCGGGACAAATTGATCACAGCTACAAGATGAAGGAAAAAATAAGTCGGTGTGCACGCCTCTAGCTATGTGAGGGGGACCACGAGCAAAGCGAGCTGCAACAGCCCAATGGTCCCCTCCAAACCAAGAGAATGTCGGTTCGAAACCCGTGATCGACCCAACTAAGAAAAGTCTATCAGAATTAATTCGGGTCCGAAAGTGTTAAGAAAAACAATATGGCCGAATTCTGACTTGAATTAACAAAATATAAAAAACTCTATTATTCAAAGCGCCGTAAATGTTTCTTGCAAACCTGATTCAGCAGTCAACTCTCCTATGATGACATGCTTTACATGTTCTAAAGGATTACAACGTTCTTCCCCAATCAAAATAATCAACATGTATTCCATTTTCTTTCCAACCTTACCTTACAAATGAATATCAACGTCTTCTGTTTCCCTCTGTCGGCGTTTCTGTCAATTACGAACTTCGTGGTTTCCAAATATTTTTTTTCTCGAGTATCTTGCAATCGAAGAAAGAGGTAATTGAGTGGAAGGCACGCATTTGCATATTCCGAAATGACGGTTTTTCCCGACATGAATAATTCGACGTCTAATTAGGCAGCCGGCCTGTCATCCTGCGCACCAAACCTCAACAAATTGGCCAGAAAAAGAAAAGTCATCGAAAGCCAGACCGCAAATAGAAGATAGCAAATCCGGTTTGGAACGCCATTCCTTTACTGAAGGAAAAGACGGAGTAGACGTAAACCTAAAAGCAAGACCTTATTTTTCCTGGATGTCTTTTCGTCCATTTATCTTATAAATCTATGCGTTTCGAATCTTTTCGTACCGTGTGCAATGTGAACATCATGACGGTTTTTTGAATCCAATTTTTATTTTTCATTCCGAGAAGAAAACTGAAAACAAGAAAAATTCTTTTTTATTTAAATAAAAAGTGAAAAGAATAAAAAAAAAAACCCGAGAGAACACACAAAAAAGCAGGAGCAAAATAATAAAGCAAAGAAACCAATCGGTACGCGTTAAATTATCTTTAAGGCTGTTTGTCATGGTCTGTCCATGAAAGAACTGATTGATATCGTTGACTAGAACGAAACTTCAGATGGGATATGCGCATCATCCTAACCTCAGAAGAACGCTCAACGTGGTCACCACACTTCATTAAAGTAGTGTCTAAACGCACCCTCGATTTGCTATCCTAAGCGTGACGTCATCGGTAAAGCATTGGACTGACCCACTCCAAGAGGCAGTTTTTCCGCTGAATCAATCAACGAATGACGGTGGACCTGAATTGTTTTTCGTAGCATTATTTACGTAAATGTAAATAAAATGGTGGAAATAGTCGTCACAAACTGGCCATACTCCTAATATCGGATGGTATTTAACTTAAATTTATTAGCAACACCCTTGACAACGCAACTATAACGGTGACAATATGTATCAAACACTTCTTTTGTGATATTGGCCGCCATTTTGTTTATCGACGCTTCAACCAACTGTTGTAAAACTACTGATATGTGACGTCACATCCAGTGGAAGCTGTCGATTTTGGTTTAATCGGTGGCTGAGCTATCAGCTGAGTTAACAAAAGGGCTCATTGCCTTCTTCATAATATTTTCATTTTAATTCACACCAGCCACGTGTTGCTTTCCCTCGCAGCGCTGCAGCACCTGCAGCAATCTGCTGAATGCCTACGTCACATATACGTCATCAGACAACAAAGAAACAGCCCCCTGGCGGATTAGTATACAAAGCTGTTCGACAAGGAAGCTATAGAAAATGGCCGGTGCCATCTTTGTGCCGTAATCGTTCAATTCGTTGAAAAAAATACATTATTCTGAAGGTTTGATTGGAAATCGGAATGAATAAACAGAATTGTATGGTTGCATATTAATTACTTTTCCTATCTGCAGCTACGGGGTTTCAGGTAAATCGACCATAAACGATCAATCGGTGGGAAACGGCCATATTGTTTCTGCAGCAGAGCCAGCATCTCTTTGCTGTTGCATGCATTGAGCACTGTGCGAAACGGGAAAAACAGACGCCTTCGTTACATACAGCAATGCAAGTTGCAGTTAATTTTTAGGGAAAAAATACAGCCTTTTAGCCAACTGCTCTATAGCGCTGCGACGAAAAGAAACGCGTGATTTACGCGTTACGCTGGGAGAGTCAAACGACAGCAATTGGAAAAAGTAAAAAAAAAAAAAAAAACCGATTTTATTTAGCCGTACGGTACTGAAGCAATACTTGTAGAGATGAGCCGTTTAAGGCTGAAGTAGGTGCAAAGCCGAGGAACCGAACCTACAAACCTGCCATCGTGATGTCAGAGTCGAGAAAACTTATACAGAGGTGAGTCCCTCGTTAACCTTGCAAATGATGTAAATTTGACGTAATCATTGCCAATGTCGACTAGGTGACACAGTCAACGATTATGTCAAGTTCTCGAGTTCTCGAGTGACCACCAACCTAGCCTAGAATTATAGGTCAACATCGATCGCAAAGGAACCGAAGGTGTCACTCATTCACTCTTCCATCATTGACAGGGATTTTTGACAGGCAGGCTTCACCCCCCCCCCCCAAAAAAAAAAAACACCCATTCTCCTATTTCAAAGCAGCTAAGCTGAGATTACCCACTACGAGTGCCAAATATCAAAGATTTTGATCAACTATTCCGTACAAATTCCCAACCGCACGACACTTTCTTGATGTCAATGTTCCGAGTGGGGGAGGGGAGGGGGGGGGGGGGCAAAACAAAACGTGACCAGCAAATTTAAAATAATGTGACCCCCTCCCCGAAAAATGCGAATTCTCGTATGTCGATTGAGACTGTCTGCAGACGATTTCCTGCAGCCAAATTAAAGGGGGATTACCACCAACTGACAAGCTGCAGCATCTACAGCCATTTACTATTCCGGTCTAGGCCTTACTTTCAACAAGCGAAGGAACACGCAAATAAACTAGAGGTAAACAAACAAACACCTCTACAACTAGAGGTAAGTTGTCGATGAGGAGTGCTACTTACTTAAAGGCGCTTATTCACTGAATGACAAGTTGTAGCATTAGTGCCGTCTACCATTAGCAAGGTCTATGTAGCACTTGATTTCAAGAAGCGAAGGAATGCGCAAAGAAATTTCTTTTTATACAACAAACAACTCACGTGCCTCATTAATTATTGAGTGTAAAGTTGGTGCGCCCACGTGCACCAGTGAGCAAGCGGTAAAGTTAAGCCTAATGACATCGCGGGCGCTTTTTCCTATACATCGACCGTTTCGAAACGCAGATTTTGAACAGCTAGATGGGCGCCATCGAGTGACAGTGATATTGTTAACCTTGACCGCTTGCTCTCTGGTGTACGTGGACGCACTAACTTTACATTCGATAATCAAGGTGGCACGTGACTAGTTTGTTGTGTAAAAAGAAATTTCTTTGCGCATTCCTTCGCTTCTTGAAATCAAGTGTACATAGAATTAAATAATGGTAGACGGCACTAAACCATGCGCAATGGCTGTTTGCTGTGACGTCACCATGAGTTAGCCAATGACGAACGAGAACAACGGCTGTTTGGCCGTCTGATTGGACTAGCCCAGTCACGTGATATGTACGTCACAGCAAACAGCCATGGCGCGTGGTATAGATGCTACAACCTGTCATATGGTGAATAAGCACCTTTAAGTAAGTAGCACTCCTCATCGACAACTTACCTCTAATTGTAGAGAAAAAGTGCCTCGTTTCAACAAATGGACAAGGTTGAGTTTAACATGTTCTGCAAAACACCCATGTTCTTTACACCCCCATTTTGTGTCGAGTTTCATACAACAAGTATGATAAATGCACTATTTACTTGTCTGCCTACAAACCAACACAGTCAGCACCTGAAACGCAAGAAGCCAAAGAGGCAATGCTTTTCTGCAAAGTTTAGCGAAAAAATACACTAGGTATATATAGCACTGATGCCGACAGCCTCCAAACCCTGTAAAACACTGCCATCATAGGGGCTTCGGGGGGGGGGGGGATGCCCAGTAGCTAAGACCTTTTCAGAAATGTTGACTGCTAAGAGTGTTATTTTTGAGGTCCAACAATAGCTTTTTCCTCCAGTTTTCGTCAGTGTTTTTGTTGTGACCCCCACTTGACGGACCTAGAACTTTCTCTCCCTCCAATCCAAAAAATCCACGAGATCCCCAAATTCCCCCCCCCCTTCATAAATAATGACCGGTTCGGAGTTGCGTAACGCCGCAACTAATGACGGAAATGCAGCTACAACACCAGTTGCTCCGTCGTCATTGGACCGCCTTCATTTGCCAAGTCAAATTAAGTTGCCCTAGTAATGGCAGAGCAACTAGAGCTGCAGTTGCGTTTCCGTCGCAAGTTTCTCTCTCTACAGATGCGGCGGCCTAAGGCAGGTCTAAGGAGAATATATCAAATAACATACAGAATACAAAGATATGTCGAAAGCCGCTGAGAAAAAAAAAACATCTAAGAAAAGTCATTATGTGTTCAAAGAGACTCGCTTTTATAGAGGAAATATTCTAGTTGTACCTTTTTATCATGTATGATCTCCATTTTAAAGGCACAACACGAACCAACTTTTCAAGCGATTACTGCGCTTTGTAACGATAGCAAGAAAATGGAATGGATTATACCACGCTCCATGGCTGTTTGCTGCGACCTGCACATCACGTGATTGGGCTAGTCCAATCAGACGGCCAAACAGCCGTTGTTCTCGTTCGTCATTGGCTAACTCATGGTGACGTCACAGCAAACAGCTATTGCGCATGGATTAGCTATATCATTGTGACCATAGAAAATTTTTCAGAATGCACAGCAACATCTTGCATTGTGCTTAAGAGACGATCTAATTTGCATAATATTGCATAATTTGTGATTCCAGCACAGTGCGCCATTGTTGGCTCACGTGAGCTTACAAGTAATAATTATCACCCAATTTCACAATTTTTTAGTCCTCCTTTAGCACGGAACACGACTGGATTGCAACAATGAGTTTGGGGACTGAGACGCAAAAGGTGCAAGTAATATCCGGATATCACGCCTACTGATTTGATTTGATTTGATTTTTATTATGAGAGAAAGCGATCCTATAGGCCACGCGTCCCGAAACAGATTAATACAAAGAACTCTATTTCATTCAACGACACACTCATCTCAAACCCAAAACTACCGGGCAATAACTACACAACATCTCTCTCGGAGCCACTTCCTGCACCGAGGAGAGAAGAAGAGATATCTAAACCAAAAACAATAAATTGTGAGCAAAAAACCACCAAGTTTCAGCCATTGAATGTCTGTGATATCAAAAAGGAGCAAAGTTTTCACTCACAGACATACAACGCAACTTTAAAACTTGGCGCATTGTAAGTCTATGGAAATTAACATGACTTCCGGGCCACTAGTAGGTAGCTAGCTGGTTAGCTAGCCAACACATAATCAACGATCTTTGGTAGTAATTTTTTTCGTAGAAAAGAGTCGTCCGACGAACCAAAACCGTTGTCCAACAATATAGGGACGTAATGCCTGATTGTCCAACAGATTTGCAGCCGATTTTGTCGCATGGAAGTATTTTATCCAGCTACTCGTTGTAGTCTATAAAACTTATGCTTCAGATAAAGACACAGCTTACGCTTGCCGCCTTAAAAAAAAAAAAAGGGTTTAACGAGCGTTAACCACTCCTGGTCATCTGCCCGAAGCCCTAAGGCCCTATGTCTGCAACAGCCAGATTCCACAGCCGCCTTCATGCAACAACAACAATACAACAACAACAAAGAAACAATAACTTGGCGGCGACGCGCGTGTCTTGATACATGGGAAGGCTGGAAACGCCTAAGGGTCTAAGGGTTTAACGAGCGTTAACCACTCCTGGTCATCTGCCCGAAGCCCTAAAGTCCCTATGTCTGGAAACGCCTACTCCACCAGACAACAACAACATCTCTGCTCATGTTTATGGATTGTTACTCTTATTCTGAAGTTTCCCCCATCACCGTTCACGCAACAAAAACTCAACAACGAATAGCCCCCTCAGACAACAACTAGTAAAAGTATCGTTGATTAATTCCAACGACCCATCAGCGTTCAAGCAACGAAAACTCAATGACTAATACCCCTTCAACAAACAATGAATAAAAATGCTGTAAACAACGACATCTTTGTCACATTGTCGATCATGAGCAAACGAACGGTCCAGCGGGCCAGCGGTTCCATTAGGCTTTAATTGGGTTTCCGGATAAATGAGGCATTTCCGGTGTTCCCTGCGCCCTGTGTTCGAATTTCATATGGTTCTCAAGTGTTATTGCGGTCGGGGGTTGTCACCCAGGGTCGTCCTGTATTTTGTGTATCTGGAGGCAGTAGGTTTGGTTAGTCTAGGTTTAGTTAGTGAGCGCATGGATTTGGAGATCTTACTGACTCAATAAATCAATCGTAAATCGCAAACGAACGTCAGCAGGATTCGTTCTTTGTTGTGCGAGTGTTATCCATTGTTGTCGGACTGGGATTGTGAAATTGGATGATCAACAGTTACCAGCTACTTTCCTTGAACAGATACAACATTGTTATATCACACTCCACCCTGTTGTTCCAACAAGGAATGCCAAATAAGTTGTTTTGAGAAGTGTTCTAGATTGCAACAATACTCCCAAGGGCCAGACTAGAAGGCAGTAAGCAAAAATATTGATTTAGTGGCATAGGCCTTTTTAAAAGGGGAGTGTAAATACGCTGGAAATGTCAATTTAATCAATTTGGTTGATATTTGGTAGTTTTCATGTCTTGTAGAATAGCCAGGGCGGATACTGTTGAATTACGCGCACTCACTCTCCTTGTTGCAATTTGTTTTTAGGGAGCACGAACACAAACTGGGTTATCTGCCCACGTTCTCCTTGTCTCCTTGTTCTCGCACTTTAAACAATACTTGAACAATATATTTGCCGAACTCTGGGAAAGACAAGTCATTTTGGAACCCAGACTTTTAAACAATGAAAACAGGAAAAGTAGGATTTCAGATGAGTTCGCCAAGACACGAGTGTCGGCCACCATGGAAACCATGATGGCAAATAGACAAGCCCTTTAAACCGGACAAAGCACCCCCACAGACATCCAGATGCGTTGACAAAATCCTTCAAAATGGCGCTAGATGCGGGGAATCAAGTTGATAATTATGGCCGGGCCACTCGAACGGAAGATGGAAGCGAGCATCGTTTTGACGAACATTTGCCGTCAATGGATCAATATCTCATTGAATGGACGACTATGATTGGACTAGAGATGGAAGGGGGAGGGGGAGGGGGAAGAATTACACGCCACAACATGACGATATTGAAAGGGGAAGTAGATTCGGCGTTAATACTGAAACGAATGCGACCCTGTTAATTAAGCGATAAACTGGCAGAGCTAATCACACAACACATTTCCATCATGAAAATCAGAGGGACATGCACCAACATATTTTAAAAGCCGTAGCAGCGTTCTAAACTTTTTGAAAAGGCAATGAAAAACAGTTTTAGTCATTTTTTGACCTTTTCATTCCAAACAACGTGGTATTCGGTCAAATCGTAGCACACAGGGACCTCACAGTTTCAAATGGTACCAGCCGAAGCCCTTCCACCAGCCAGCATGAGGGACAATTTTGCTAGGCAAACCAATCGGATCATTTACATACTACATTTAACATGAGCACGGAACCGTAAGGCTCTCAAATGGTTTTCATAGAATCTCACAACCTCATGGCATCTACACCAGTACATGTCTTAAATTGCAATAGGAACGTGTTTCATAAAAAAAAAACCAGCTGAAGGCATCAATATCCACTTAAAAAATACGAAATCAACTTAATATTGAATTTGTCTTTTACTTTCGTGCGACTGAAACTGCAATTTTTAAGGGTGGTGTTTATAAAGGGTTAGCAGTTCGAATGCCTGTAACTGAGGTGCCTGTTGACGGGTGAGACGCACAAAAACTACGATATATTTAATGATTTTTTGAAACTATGGCTACTTGGATTTTCTTATTAATACGTGGTTTATTTTCTGCATTATATACCACGAGCGAATCATCACTGTCAACCACTTTGACGTCACACAGGGCAAGCAGCAATGCTTACAATCAGAACGCGTGGCTTTCTACGACCCGGCTAACTTAACTTTATTTAACAGATAATAGAGTCCGTGAAGGCATTACGTGACCGTAAACATTGAGAGGTTGCAATTGAATATAAATTTGGCAATTACAACGAGGGAACCATATAATGGCAAACAATATAATACATGAATTCGTGTGAATAACAAAATCACGCAGGAAAAAAATCATGCGGTAACATAACAGAAAAATAATATAAAGAATTCCATGCAACAATTCAGGTAGGAAAAAGCAAAAAAGAAAAAAATACCTTAAAACAATTTACAATAACGCGTAACGTTATACACACATAAGCTAAATGCTGGCAAGCACTGTTAACACTGCACTTTATATATCTATAATTCAGAAATATTCCAGTCGTATTTGGTGACGTGTCTTTAATATAAGCGTTAACCCGTTTATTTAAAGACGGGTTACTACTTAGTATATAACAAAACATTCTATAAATGAATGGTGTCATCTCTGATCCAACTGCATCATGTTGTTGTCATGAAGCTTACCTAAAGACACTCCTAGTTTAGTTTAATGCCATCTACCGGCCCGGTACTGATGTGCAAAACCTAAAGGGTTCTGGATTGATGTGCCGTCAACCACCAATTTTTTTTTGCATTTTGAATGATTTTAACTGTTAAGCCTACATTTAAGCCGGTTGGAATTGTGTGGCTGGATCGACTGTGAGGTTTTCTTCTTAACTCACAAGTGAGGGGGGGGGGGGCGAAGTTGCTTATCCCCGTCACTTTGTTGTTGGCCAGCTTAGCCCTGATCTCTAGTAGGCTGGTGCAAAGCTGTTTTGATCCAAGCCACGCAGCCGTCCACCTATTGATCTGCACCAATTGCCTCTAAATGGGTTTATACCTGGATTCTTTCCCCACCTCGCCAATAATTAATTGTCCAATCCAATTCCTTTCTCTAGACGGACGCCTCTTTCCATCTCCCATTTCCGCTTTATTCTGTGTCTTATAAGATTTTCCACCCTACAATGGCGGATCTAGTGTTTCTTGTTTTGAGTCCTTAATGAGTTATTGATTTCTGCTACTTGTGGTTGTGCAGCTAGTTTGCAGGGTCATGAGCGTTCCTTCGCCGCAAGTTAGTATCTTTTGGGCCAAAGAAATTCCTTCACATGACGGACAGGTGAAAAGTATAGGGATAAAATTATTCACGCCCAAGAAATTAATGAATGTCTTTAGTGCTGGTCATCTACTTTACATTAAATTAACATTAATTTAACGTCAACGTTGCAGTTAAGTGAGTGCTGGTGTGCAATGACATGAAGGTTTTATAATGTTTGTTTACGTGATTTAGCTCATGTTTGTTCCTTCAAACATTTCTGGGAATAAAAAAGCAACAAATCACAAGATTAAATATAGCAAAGAGTGAACATTAACGATGGCAATGTCAGAACACAAGGTACGGTAAATGAAAATTCATTAGCAACGGAGCTGTTGTCAATAATACGGCTACGGTTTTCGCACGAAACTCTAACTTAACCATCAAATCTAACGAATGCTAATGTTATTTTCAAGTGAATTAGTTTCAAACTAATTAGCATGAATTAGTTTTAGTCTGGTTACAGGCAGAGTGCAACAAATTTTTTAGTTGTATTATTCCATAAAAGTCTAGAGGGCTGTTTTATCGGAATATATCCAAATTCAAAGTAAATGTTAACAAAAGGCCTAAACTTTGTTTGTGTTCATTAATATTTATAACGTATAATGCTACGTTTTATTACCGTGCTCTACGAGTTGATAAATTTATTTCTCCTTCACAAGAAGGGCGAAGCTGTGCATCGGCGGCTTCTTCCAGAATAGGCCTAAGACGCTGCTCCAACCACATATTGCTGAAATCAGCCGAGAGAGGGCTCTCTGCGTCTGCACACACTAAATTTGAATCGTTAGCTAATAATTACCATACATAGAAATTCTAAAAGACTAATGCGGTAAAAATTAAAATTATTATACTGATAGATCACCGAAGAAAAAATGTAAGATACTTGCCTACAAATTATAAAGTGTTATGTTAAAGATAAGAAAACCCGACTGAATATGTCGAGTTCTCCTTCTGGCATATATACGAGTCAAAAGCCGTGTTCAATAGCTATTAGTCGGCATATGTTTTAAGCTTAGTTCGGGAAGGGCGCATGCTAACGTAAAGGTACTGGGGAATAACTGAGGCCTCTCTTCCTTTCACCATGGTAGCAAGATAGATACACTTTTTGGCTTGAGACATATGCGATTCCTGACGATAGATGTTATAAAAAACATTTATAAATATCTTAACACGACAGTATCTTTAACTAGAAATTAAACTACTTAGGTGGACATGGTGGTTGAGAAGCTATGGCATCTACTCTAGCCAATTTTAGACATTTGCTCCTTCACATAAAACTTCTTTTCGTTGCTCAAGACATCCGTTAATGTTCGAAAATTGGTTCACCAACACTATCGTTAGTATGCTTCCGGTGATGTAAATAAATAAATTTCTCCACCAAAGGTGGACGGAGACGACAGGACGGTGAGCGTCATACGCAGTTCCGGGTGAGATTGAGGGCAGATCAGGGCAGCGGGCATCTGAGAAAGCGATGGAGAGGTTCCTTTCTAAGCATTCGACGAAAAGATGGGGTAGAACCAGCATAGAACTAGTACAAACCAAAACAAGATCGAACCTCAATCTGTGTTCGATAACTCGAAACAATAACTCGAAATAACTCCAATAACTCAAAACCCAGTCCCTCGAGGCACATCCCATAACGAAAGTAACGCAAACCTGGGAAGCACTTAGTGAAGCATCTCTGAACATCTTCCACGGAGTCGATGTCCTGTAACCAGTATGGAGACCAAATAGGGTAGCGTACTCCAAGACTCTTATAAAAAATGTAAGACTTTTCAAAATTCATTAAAAATAAACAGAAAAAAACAAAAGAGAAACATATTGCTCAGTTGGAGCTATAAACCAAAGTTGGTATTAGCGTAAATCCACATACTCGAGCTACGCCATCTCGCACATCCTGTTCCACGTAGAGTAGCTACGACGACACTGCAGGCATCATGGCGGCCAACAAGAAGTTAGTTTGTGTTCCCACACTCGAGCGGTTATCACTCATGTTTAGCAAAATACTTGCAGTGGGAAACAAAAGTATGAACCAGCAAAGAGATGTGTGTTTTAAATAATCTGGTTCACGAAGTGTCACTTGCTGTAGGCACAAATCGTGATGTCCGCCATTTAAAAAAGAGCAAACAATCACTTGAATTGAGCTGGAGGAGCGAGGGATAGCTGGAGGAGCAGCAAGGTCATGTGGCGCAGTTAGTTTTCTGGCTCGTTTTGCCTATATGGAATTGGGCCTTTAAGAGTGAACTGTTCCAAGCCTTGACTGCCATTTCCTGGTAAAACTGAAATAGCTGTCGTTTAGTCACGTAATTTGCAGATTTGATGTTTTCAGTTGAGTGGCTAGACCTGTCCCGAATTACCAATTCTCCAACGTCGTTAACTCTTTTCTTAAAGGTCAACAGAAAATGTAAATTTTACCATGGCCCCATCTAGCATCTATTTCATCGTCAATCTTCTTAACAGCTCTGATGCCCAAGGCCATAAAAGATTTGCTCATGTTACTTTTATATAGGCTGAGCACGTTCGTTTCTTTAAAGACATGTCTTGTATATTCCTTCGCTTGCTACAAGTGCATCACCCTAGAACATTTGGTACGTGAGCATTTGTCTAACTCATATTTGAGCTGATTGTAAACCAAATCGGAAAACAGGCCAAACAGCGAAAAATCATCTACTACAAATAACGTAGTACAGTAAGCCACCTTCATGCATTGCAGGGGGCTGCAGGAGTTTATTTGTATATTCTCACAACAATATCATTTCTCTACAGTTCCTCTGGAAACCAATAAAAGCTATTAGTAAAGTACAAATGAGGTGAATGGTTAAAGTAGCAATCCATCGGCTTTACGACTAGCCATCCGAATGTGTTGGAAAGAAAAAGAGACACTTGGCCAAGATGTCTTTTCTTTTTTCCTTCCTACATTTTTGTTCTCCCAAGGATCGTAAATGCGACTGGCTTCTACTTTAAACAAAAGACAAAACAAACAAACAAAAAGTAAAGAATACAAAAGGGAGGAAAAAATACCAATTCCAATCCATTCAAGAGGTTATCCTGTAATGAAATGTTTCAGCATTTTTTTTTTCTGTCTTTCCTCTGTAGGTGGAACGCTCGTGTTCAGCAAAGTGTTAAGGCCACCCATTCACTTCATTGCCTTTCGTGACGAGAAAAGATAAGACAGCTTTTCCAGGATACACTTAAACGAAGTGCCTTTTATTGTATACGAGTCTTGGAAGTTCAGGGAACCTTTTAACCAAGAATTCATGAAGGCAGTTTGGAGTGAGGGAAGGATTCTAAAAAACTGAAGACCCAATCATGTTATTCACCCCTTCTTTTAATTTTACTTACTTTACTTTATTTACGTTTGCAATGCGGTGCCGTGCAGGCTTTGGGCAAATACAAAAATCCCAAGGTAAAAATAAAGGGAAAATTTTAGGTATATCGAAATTAGCTAAGTGGGAGACGCACATTACACCGACTTTATAGGCTTAGGTTGAAATTTGAGACTTCAGGGTTGAGTTAGGTTTAGGGAAAGGCTTAACTGGCCTAAGAAACCAAACTGAAGGAGGCAGAAATCAGGCCTACTAAAGACTTAAGAAGCAAACACCCCCCCCCCCCAACCAGAAGACCTAGCAGGGGTCGGAGGAGGACCAGCTATTGTATCCAATATTGAAAAGAAAAATTTGGCCTGAATCGATACATCAACGCGTTTGCGTGCTGAGCCACCATTAAAGGTTAGTTAAAAATTCATTACCAATTTGGTTCGTATTTAGTCACCTGACAGCGAAACCTGGGAAGACTATAGCAAATACTTGGTTCGTCCGTCGTCTTTTTCAACTCAGGAAAGGTATCAAATAGAGACAAACGGTTTTTACCATTAGATTCAGCGTAAAAAAAATGAATTAAAAGGAAAATATCAGTCATTTAAAAAAGGCCGGATGAAGTTGTGGATTAGATTGTTCGTGGTCGTTACAACTTTAGCCTTTTTCAGTGTTGGTGCTCAGTTTCAAATCACAATCGTTCCATCACTCTTGTTAAACTCATTACTTGGTCCCCTTCGTCCCTACGTCTTCATTTCCTGTTTCTGTTCCATCAGCCTGTCATCCCAACTCGGTTTGCATTGCCAAAAATTATGAGATGCAACGTAAAGCCCACTGAAAAAACCACATCAAACAAAGTAACGTATTTGAGTTATTTTGTCTATTTCCATTTTTGGCGCACGCGTTGTAAGGATAGGGGTTCCAGAATACAATCTCCATCAAAGTATAAGTAACGCGGCAAAGAGAAGGGACGCTCGCTGTAGCCTACTGACATACATTGTATTGGCGATGTGGTGAACAAGCCGAAATCTAAGAGGTCATATTCCCACCTTGTCTCCTCTCCTGCATCTTCTGATCGTCCCTCTTCAACTCCTATCCCCCCCCCCCCCTGGCCTTTGGTGAGATGTACAGGTGAGACCATACTACTCTCGAGTCCCCACAAGACAGCATAAACGCAACACACCGAAAGACCAGCCAACCAACGCTTTCCAATCTTAAGTTACGCTTCGCTCCATTCCACAGGTTGATGGCAATAGTTATTCCCCAGCCAGACTCGAGGGGGAAGCCACAGTGATAGGTAAAGGAGAACTAAAGTTTTTTTTTTTTTTTTATTTGAAACTGGTATAAAATTAGATATTCAAGTTATTTGTTTCCGTTAAGGACGATCTCAAGCCCCAACTTTTCTAGGAGTAGCAAACTAAGGTAAGAAAATCTATGTAACAAAATGTGCCCATTAGTGACCGCCACTTAGTCATGCGTGCTATTTCGACCCTGCTCGACTTAGCTAATAACATATCGTCGTCGGTAAATATTGGCGCAGAAGCATTAATGTCGATATCGTTCACTTCACTCACTCTATTGGCGTCAATCCATGCTTTATGCAGTGTGATTCCCAGATCATCACAAAATCGATGTACTGATTATTTCGACGCAAACCAATTGCAATTGTTGCTCACATTTCGTTCATCACAGTCCACAACACACCTGCATCATTCACCTACATCATTCATCTACATCATTCAAAACGTAGGCTACGATATGTTTGTTTGTTTGTCTCGTCAGGCCCCTACGAAGGTGAAAGTAGCACCAAATGAAACATTAATAGGCCAGAACGAGAAACGCGTTAAAAATGCATGTAGTTTACGTGGAAATCTCCCGCTTTGCTCGCTCAATTTACGTACCTTCGTGCTTTAGAAACACGAATGTTTGACAACCTTTTAAAACCTACAAGTCTGCTTTTTCCGTGCTTCCAGCCAGTTGAATGATGCAAAATATATCGTCCTTTTCGGTTTTTTTTTTTTTTGCAACCAAGTTTCTTCCTGAAGTTTGCCTGATGGAACTTTGACGTCATGAGCAGTTTTCAGAGCACTTTTTCGTGCATTTGAGGGTCAAAAATTAAAGTTACAACAATGAAAATAGGCCTATCCGAAGCGTAATTTAATTATTTTTCATTTGGCGCTACTCTCAGGTGTCGTATTCAAGACGAGTAGAGGTCACACGCACGTCTAAATGATTTTAAATTGGTCCCAAAATAGAACCCCCTAGGACATTATATTCACAAGAAAATGAAGGGGACCGTGGAGAAATACTTAATTAGCTAAAAGATGGTTTTCAATGGAGATCTGTGAAATCCCCGCTGGTGGAAAAATAAACCCTAAGGCAAATCTTTATGAAAAGTTGTCCCCAACTGTTAATCCTTGTTTTTATTATCAGGGCTGCCCCAAAGGGCCAAAAATTGTCATATACCAATTTTTAATGGCGTTTGCCCTTTAATAATTGCTTACTTCTGAAGGGAAATGGCTTAGCATATTTTGGTACAATTCGATCGGGCGTAATGATGGAATCGATCGAAAGTGGGACAAGTGACTTGTTAGATGGGCTGCTATAATTATGGGATGGCAATTTGGCATTGGTTCATAGCCATTCGAGTGGAAAGGATAGACAGAATGAACGGCATGATAGATAGATTTCAAATACAAACTAATTTAAGGAAGGGCTTTAGTGCCTTCAACAATTTTGTAGGAAAGTCAATATAAACAGGCTGGAGAGGATTGAAACTCTTCTGCTTGATAGCTCATTGGTTAATCAGTCAGGTTCTGAGTGGACTTAAGAGTTCTGTTTGTTTATAAAAGACTGCATTCAGAAGACGATGTTTATTCGCTGCACACAGGGTCGGTATCGATAGTACACAAACTGCGTTCAGAATGTGTACTGCCATCACGCAAAATGAGCACGAAGTTATTAGCTATATAGTTAATTCGCTTCGCTCACTAGACTGGCATAGATCCTTGCTTCAAGCAGTTTATTCGATCACCAGAATATCACAAAATCGATGCACTCAGTATTTCAACGCAAACTAACTGGAATTGCTGCTCCCAGTTCGTTCATCACATTCCTCAGTACAACGCCTGCATTTCATCTACATCATTCAAAATGCACGATTTGTTTGTTGGTTTGTTCGTTTGTACGCCTACTCCTCTAGAAGTAAGGCTCTACCTACAAATCTGAGAGTAGAGCTAAATTAAAAACTGACAGCGCAAAGCGGAAAACGCATTGAAAAAAGTTTAGTTTCTACGTGCTTCAGAAATTCGAAAATTGATAACTTTTTAAAACCTACAAGTTAGCTTTTTCTGTGCATCCAGTCAGTTGAAGCAAAACCATGTGGTATGATACAAAAATGTCGTCCTTATAGGTTCTTTTTTGCTACCAAATTTCTTTCTGATACGTTTGCCTAACCTAAACAGTAACTTTGCCTGATCAAACTTTGACGTCATGATCAGTTTTCAGAGCACTTTTTCGGAGCACTTTTTCAGAGCACTTTTTCAGAGCACTTTTTCAGAGCACTTTTTCAGAGCACTTTTTCAGAGCACTTTTTCAGAGCACTTTTTAACTTTGAGGGTCAACAAATAAAGTTATCTGTAATGAAAACAGGCCTATCCGACGAGTAATTTAATTATTTTTCATTTGGGCTAATCTCATTTTTATACATGCCTTAGTTCAAGAGGAGTAGAGGTACACGCACACACAAACACGTGCACACATCGTACGTTTTGAATGATGTAGCTACTTACTAAAACAAAATAAACGCAATTTCAAAATGATTAAGTCCTGGCAAATAACTCCAAGGACTTATAGCATCACCCTCAAAAGTTTTAGCTTACGAAACTGGCTGTAGCCTAGCCATTGTTTCCTGCCAGCGAGTTTTGTTAAAGGTCAATTACATCCATTTTGACATGCGTTTTATTTTTTGATCACAAACAATAACAACTAAACACAGGAATTATGGTAAGAATACGTCCGATACAACAATTTCATTATTGCATCACCAAAACACGTAATGGGAGCCGCCATTGTTTCGCGCGGAACTACCGAAGTTAATGCCGGCAGATGGCGCTACACTGTTTCGATTCGGAAGTACCGACGGAAGTGCGACGGAAACCCACTGATATAGCTGTGCTGGCTGTGAGTAGCTCAAGCGTCTGACAACCTTAGGTGGCCAGTAATGTCGTCCTGTTCGCTTACCAGTTATTTAAATAAAAAGAAAGGGGAGGGGGTCGTAACATGGATTTGTCTTCGAATCTACGCGAGCCAAATAACTTCATTTGAGAATAAACATTTTTCTAGTTCGTGAGAGGGCGTTATACGGATACATATTGCGAGAAAGACAATTACAGTGCAACAAGATAAAAACAACGACATTTCGGAAGTGTGCACCTTTCATCATCAAGTTTCCTAAAAATTTTAAAATTTCATTTTCTCATGCTCCCCTACTTCCAAGGCATTTCAGAAAACCTACGGAAAATACTAGCTGTACATGATATCAGATTGGTCTCAAACAGTTACTCAAGCCTAAAAAAGCTCACCATGCCAACACATAACAATGAGGCATGCGATGCCATGAACATGCGGAATACTGTGTACAGCATACCCTGTAACAATACTCCATGTACTTCAACATACGTTGGCAACAGCCTCCAGAAGCTTAAAGAGCGAATCTCACAGCACAAATCTAACTTTAAACACGCCGTTGAAACCCATTCATTGGTCCAACAATGTTTGGCCACTTGCACTTCTCGAAATCGTTTTGACAGTGGGCACACCCCTGATCTCGAAAATGTGCAAATTTTAGTTACTGAAAAAAATTCTCGTGGAAGGCTAAATCTGGAATCTCTAGTTATTCTCACCCATAATCCCCCTGTGCATAATCACCTCATTCCTGAAGGAAAATATCTCAAAGAATAATTCCCCATTATTAATAAATTCCAACTTAACAACTTCGCACATAGATCAACAACCAGCTAGACACCAGCAAAATAGACCGACATAATAAATAGATTGTCCCATACAATCACGTGATTGTATTTTGTACCAAAATGTGGTCTTTCCTCTTTGGTTGCTGAGGGAAAGAACGAGTTTTACTTTTCCGCCTCCAAATTTGCCACTTTTGAGTGGGGATGAGTGAGGTTAATGTGTTTTATGATGTTTTAATGATGTGTGGTTTTTACTGCCATTTATGGACTGCACGACTTGGTTTTTACCATGAAATTTTAATTTTTTAGGAAAGCTCTGATGACGGAAGGTGCATACTCCGCAACGTCGTTGTTTTTATGTTGTTGCACTGTAATCGGCTTACTTTCTTTCCGATCCTTCCCTTTACGATTCATTACCGATATTGGCCGCCCGAATTGAGGCACAGGTCGGAGCTA
>JAHWFP010058510.1:0-42345 GCA_023313725.1 Lithobius niger
TTTTTTGTTTAGTCTTAACTCGTCTTAAAATTTATTGGTACCTCCTTCGAAGAACCAGTTTTTTTAAGAACAGCCCTCCATGCCAAATAAATTGCAGCGTTACGCCCTACACCTTAATAGTAACGGCCCTTGTTGTGTTGATGGCTACGTAACTTAAACTTAGTACTCCTACAATAAGGCGAGACCTACACTAGGCTAATTAAGAGGATGAAGTAACATCGCATAAAAGGTGTACTCCATATTTATTAAGTCCGTAACATGGCATCGTTACAAGGTTGCTATGAAACTCATTATCAGAACTAGCGGAGTCGCTCGCTTCGCTCGCTCATTCCGCGTCGTCTCGCTACGCTCGAGGAGCTTTCATGCTGCAACTCTTATGCTGATGACGGACATTCCATATTTAACACGATCAAGCAAATGATCAGAGTGCAGTACGTGTTTTTCGTAGGCTGGTGAATAATGAATTTATTGGAGCCATGGCCTATAGCCAAACGCCCTACTATAAAACAACTTAAGTACATGTATGTATTGAACCTAGGACCACACAACGTCATCCATCATACCCTGGTACTACTACGCTGATTTTCGCCACGACACAGTTTCACAAATTCACTGCAAAACTACCCTTGCAGCCTTGCAGTCTTCAGTTGATAAACAAATGATAACCATAAATAAGTCCAACGGTCTGGCCACCCAAGAGCTACGTGCTCTTCTTAAAGCGAAACATGCGATTCGTATCCAGTCGACCTTAGCTTGTAGAAACCATCCTCTTTCTGGCGTGCGCCTAAACTGCCAATGAGCCAGGAGGAGAGGCACGCGATTTGTAGCCCTGTCGGCCTTGGCTTGAAGAAGCCATTCCCTTTTCGGCACGCGATTGTACTGTTATTGAGCCAGGAGGTTAGGCATGCGATTTGTACACAGTCAGTCTTGGCTTGAAGAAGCTATCGCCTTTCTGGCATGCACCTAAACAGGCAATGAGGCAGGAGACGAAACACGGGATTTCTTCCCCAGTAGGCCTTGGCTTGAAGCAGCCTTATCCATCCCCGCCGCTAGACCGTTTCAACGCTGTAGCACGCGAGTTGCTGCATGCTTGAACTAAAATGCTTGGTAATTTTATCATTCATACTCCTTGTGCCGCTTCGGGATGTTATTTTTTATTCAAATAAATTTTGCAGACTTTACGTGGGTTTCCTTGTTTCACAAATTTTAAGAATTTTTACTTAAAAGCCATCTCTTTCCCCGCTACGTGTGATGCTTTGAAACAGCAACCACATGTCGCCTATAATTTCTGGCTAATATAAAAGATTTCGTGCAAGGCGAAATCGTACCTAGAAACTATTCATTTTTACCGCTATTAGGCTGGACTATTGCTGAGTAGAGCACCAGCTAATAGCACACTATTGATCAAACGTCGTTGTTTTACAAATGCAAATGTGGAAACAATTTTTATCCTTTTGTTATCAATATATTTTGTTTAAATAGGCCTAATTTACCATTAATCTTTTCGTAGCTTTACGTAATTTCATTTAAATGTAAGGCTAAATAGGTAGTTTGTATTTGAAATTTCCAAAATGCAACTCCAACAGTCATCCCATTAGCGAGCTGCACGTGCCTCATTCTTGAATGACAGCTATTCGGATTGCCAGCCATAATCCCACCATACTGGACCACGCGCTGCCTACGTGGCACATCAATTGTGGACCATCCTCTCAGCAGGAATATGTGATATTCCGAAACTAACAATCAACTTCGAAAAATTCGTTTCAACAATGGTACAAAGGGTTTTTTCGCTTTTTTCGAGGGGAAAACTTTTACCTAGAACTACGAAAATACGCCTAAACGATATCCGGAGTAATTTCCTGTCTTTCGAGACCTTTCTCACATTTCTAGCCTTCCTACTTCCGGAGGAGAAGACGTATATATAAACAAACAAACAAACCGACCGACCGCAAGTTTTTAATGGTTATGATGCTTGAGTGAGCTTGGCTGCTTGAGTAAACTCCACCAGGGCTTGGCTCTAGCTGTGTGGTGTCAGTCAACGCATTTTTCAGGTTTTCACATTACCTAGACAAAGAGTTACAAAAAGTGGACAAATATTGCTTGTAATTAAAGATGGTGGAGGTGGACTGACGTAATTTAATTGGTCCAGGGATGGAAAATCAATGGATCCCCACCATTCCTGAAATGGTTGGGCCGACGAATCAGCTGATCAAAATTGATCAAAATGTCGAGTCCAAATTAACGTGTCACGTGTAAAAACGCTGTATTCCAAACCACCAAGTTCATTAACTATGCATACAGAAATCCAGGTATGAGCTTTGAAACAATAGGGAATAGCCCTGACAACTCCGTCAATTCTAAACACATTTTTGTCATGAATTTAGTACAACGAATTTGATGCCATTGATTTTGATTAACTAGACAAGAGTTCTCATTTGTTTCCAAACATTATTTGAAAGGGATTTCATTTACGGTTACATGAGGGGTAGCACGAGTAGTAAATTAATAAACAAAAACGTATCATTAAAAGGGTCTAAAAGTCAAAACCTGCAAGGAACACGGACAAGCTTTGACTGTAAGGGTCTAAGTGTCAAATTTGGCCAGTAAGACGCTGTAAGCATTAGACCCTTACTACCCGGTTTTTGAGGAACAGCTGTCCGAGATCGCCCTATAAAGACCCATGTGAAGATCCAAAGATAGTGGTGGGGGAGGGGGTTCCTACTATGCTTTAGGTTGACATTTTTCCGGTTTGGTAACATGGGAGTGATTCCAAGCAAGACAACCTGCTACAAGAGTAAGCGTGTACACCCATTCTGTCTGAATAGGCTGGGATGATATTTACAAAGTTGAATTTACAAAACTGGCTTACTAACTCGTTAATTAAGCAAGTCTCATGGTAGTGGGATGTGCGTTTCCTGCTTTGCTTTAGCTTGAAAAGTTTTGGTCGCAGTAGAGATCATTATTGGTTGTAGTCAATTGCTTTAAATGTACGAAGTTCATACAAAGATAATAAAAAATGTCAAAGGATCAAAAGTCACAGAAAACAGAAGAGTGCCACATTTCACAGGAAAATTGTGTTCTTGAAGTTATTTAAACATATTCCAAGAACAGAAAAAAACTATTATAACCCTACATACGCACGTTCAATCCAAATAGGCTTGAAATACATTTATAAAATTAGATTACAAAGTATAAATTAGATTACAAAGTTGAGTTACTAAGTCATTAACATGATCACCGGGTAGTAAGGGTGTAATGCTTAGTAGCGTCTTACTGGCCAAATTTGACACCTAGACTCTTACAGTCAAAGATTGCCCGTATTCCTTACAGGTTTTGACTTTTAGATCCTTACTTTTAACTTTTAACGGTACATTTTTGTTTATGAATCAGTGCTACTTTGAGAATTGTAATAAATAGGTGTGGTGGTAGATGAGGGGTGGGGTATGTGTGACACCTTTATAATTAATTTGTTGTTTGTTTTGTTGCACCACCTTTCCTTTAAGCTCGGTAAATAGCTATGGCCCTTACTAACCTGGCTATCGCTAGTGTTAACAAGAGAAACAAATCCTTTAATCTTCAGTCTACGTCTTGCAGCTGGCGTTTGCTAAATGGCATTGTTACATAATAACAATGTTTAAAACAATGTAAAACAATCAATCTGGTCGTTTAGAGCTCCGTAACCCCTGAACCACATCTAGGGAATTTGTACCGTTATAAACTCGCTCTGTTTGTATTTGATTTACTTAAAAGATGTACTGTTTTTCTTTAAACCTGATACGACGTAATGAGATTAAAATTGTGGTTGATTCAACAAAGACAGTCTAGAATAGGTGGTCTCAAAATTTGGAGACGGTGTTCTGAACCCTTAACTTTTCTGAAAGAGAAAGAATGCTAGTTTAAGGAAAAAAGTAGCTAAATATGTAAATTGTGAATAGGGAGAGTTTAGTAAATAAGCAAAGATATTACTTAAATAAACTTCTTGAATATGTAAGCCATTTGAAGCAAACTAATGCTCGTACAGATTAACCGGCATAATTGTGAACCTCACTAGACGTTTTTGACGGAGAAAAAAGTTGAGTGTAAGGAAAAAGTAGCTAAAAATGAATTGTAAACGGAGAGTTTAGTAAATATGCAAAGATATATTTTTATAAATTTCAGGAGCATTAAGTGATCTGAGCAAACTAATAAACAAACTATAATGCTCGTTTAGATGACCGCCTTAAATTTGAGGCTCAGCTATGACCACCACCACTTGGGGCATTTTCTCCTACTTAGGGGCATTTTTTTCCTAGGGGCGCTTTTTCCTAGGTACGTTTTTTCCATGGGGCTTTTATACCAGGGGACGTTTTGTTGGAAGCATTTTTTTTTTTTTCGGGGGGGGGGGGTGTTTTGTTGGGGGCATTTTTCTGGATACCGTTTGGCACACCAGACGTGTGTTCACATTTGTAAATTTGCTTGAAATATTTTAATTGCAATTCACTTTTGCCCATTCGTTGTGAGAGAAAACTGCTACATTTACTTAAAATTCTGCGGACGTAAATTGTGGGCCGTTATCCGAAACCAGTATTACAGTAACCCATAAATGCAAACAATTCTCTTAGTTTTTCAATAACTTTATTTAAGAAGTTATATCGCTTCATAGATACATGAATTCTTAGAATAAGCATTAACAGGATAAACATTCTATCATCAACCGGCCCAGCAAAATCAATATGGACTCTGGCCCATGAGCGGACTGGCCATTTTCAAGAATGTTTTCTATGCGGTAAATTAGGCAGTTTAAAATTTGACAAACTATGCACGTCTTAACAACATGCTGTAAGTCATCGTCTATTTTAGGCCATCAAACCTTAAACCTAGCTGGGGCCTTATTACGTACAATTCCAATGTGTCCTACATTCAAATTAAATGGGATTTGTGTACGCAGGTCAATAGAAATTATTACTCATATTCCTAAAAAATTAGGGCGTCATTATGAATTGAGATCTCATTCCTATGCTGGAACTGTCAATTTTATCTGGGTACAATACATACTGCTTGTAACGAAAAACTTGTGACAAAATGTTATTACAAGGTGTTAGTTTTTCTAAGTGGCTACTTAAAACGGACAGTGACAAAACTTGTTGCATATTCATAACTGTACGAGAGTCCGGTTTACTAGGCAATTAATTCACAATTCGAGGGCAAATGAGAAAGACTATCTGCAGTTAGGTTTATTTTCCCTGGGATATGTTGCAATCATAAGTATAGGAATTCAGGAAGAGAGCCCAACGTTGGATGTAAGAATCTGCCATTACCGGAACTGCTACCTTATCCCCTAGAAATCCAGGTCAAAGCTTTCTGGTCTGGAGTATAAATTTCTGCACATACAAATATTGATGGAACCTTTTGATACCGATCACAATAGCTAGTGCTTCCTATCGAATTGCACGTACGTTTTTTCTGCTTTTGATAAACTCTTGGAAGCAAACACTACCGGTTAGTCCTCAAAAGATGGCAGCACGTGCAATAGGACCATTACGACATCTCTGGGGGAGTATGTGACAGACTAGTTTAAGAAGTAATTTGGGGTCAAAAGAGACCAAAACATTTCACTCCAAAAATGCTGCTTTACTTGCTTAACTGCATCTGAGGCATTCCCCAGTCCAATTCCATGGCGTTTTGGGGCTTAACAATTTGTTAAGTACTGTTAAAATATAATCTCAGTGAGTTACGAATTTTGAATACTGACGAAGGAACCTTAGAAATGACTTTAGTTCTGGACTAATTCTAGATTCCTAACTCTTACTAACAGCGTCAAGAACTTCGGGAAAGTTATGAATGCCATCTTTTCTACGTGACAGCTTTAATACTTCAGTTTGGACTTGTTTAACTTGCATCATTTGGCTTTCTTCAGTCTCACCCCATCCTGAAAGGCCCCAAAGACATTCATTAGGGTCATATCATACTCGTCGCCCTTCTCAGCAACCAGAACAGCATCATAGTTTTGGGGAATTTCTCAACAGTGTTGCCATCCACTTTTGGAAAATACTGGGAGAACTTGCGAGGCCTAGTGGCACGCGTTGCCACTGAAATACTCCGATGTGGGTATTTATGGGAAACAAACTTGGAGGATTCCTCTAACTCCATTAGAAAGAAAATGTATCTCAGCCAGCTAGTTCGTTAAACAAATCCTCAACTTGTGGAACAGAAAAGTATTCACTGATCATTCTGGATTAACCATAATACTGTAAACTCAGGCATTTCTCATGTCGCCATTTGCTTTGTGTACCAAAACTACTGGCTTTGCACAAGAACTACAATTTACATGTTTTAAAATTCCTTCTCACACCAAGTACTTAATTTTAGCTTCAACCTAGCTTCTCATGAAGCGCCGCACAGGTTGGGCTTTTATGAATCTAGGCTTAGCATCAGGTTTCAAAGTAACTTCTGCTTGAAATCAGAAAAAAACGGAAAAACGTGTTGTGGTGTTCCACTGTAGTGGTTGTGTAATTTTTTTATGCTGTTTTGAAATCTTTCAACTCTCTAAGCCAGGCTTGAATAGCTCGGGGAGCAAAATCGTCAAAGGTTACAGAGCCTGCATTATAAATTGATCAAGTGTGATACGAAATTTTTTAACCCCTTCGTGACCAGGTACAAACATGCGTTTGTAGTAATGATGCGCGCAAGCTGAAACACTACGAACATGCGTTCGTAGCAATTCGCATTCCCCTGTTTGTCGGCCAAGTTTCTGGTTCCCGACCAAACAAGCAACCAACGCGTGGTCCTGCTGTAGATAGATGTTCTTTTGTTTATTCACGTGATAATGACGTCAAAATGACACGGGGATTCCGTGTTCAAACACTACTGACTGCAGCGATGGCAAGCGCGTTGGCTTACGCTCAAGCGCGCCATTTGGTCTTGTTGTGGTACCAAAGCGGCCAACAAAGTTTTAGTCGCGTGGACTGTGCCATTGTCGACGTTTGAGCTAAAAAAAAAAACCTGAGCTAAGAGTCTACTAAACCAGACAACTTTAAACCAAACGACGATTGGTTCTTAATTTTGAGGCCCCCAATGGGCCTCGAAATTGGCAGCCTGATACGATGGAAAGACGCATTTATTTCCTAAATAGTCACGTCCAGAAAGGAGTTGAATTGTTTTTAAGTGGGCGGCAACAATTGTTGCTTGCAACAATATCGCCATGCGCGGTACCGAGGTAAATTGTTTCAAAGGATTAACATAGGGTTACTTGCTTACTTAATGCTGGATTTTTCGGGGCTTTTTTTAGCCTTCAGTCAAACATATGCATGCGAATTTTCCGGGCCTGCACCAAAGGGGAAATGTCACGGGGTGGCGTTTTTTTTTTGGGGGGGGGGGGTCTGGAGAGGGAGCCAGGGCAAGTGTGTGTGGCGGGCAATTCGTGCTACCGAAGTGAATTGTTTCAAATGATTAACTTAAACATGGGATTACTTGCTTACTGATTGCTGGATTTCTCATTGATAGGTTTTTTTTACCCTTCAGTCAAACACACGCCAGTGACTTTTCCGGAGCTGCCCCAAAGGGAGAATGTCACACGGCGACGTTTTGGGGAGGGGGAGGTGGGCAAATGTGTATGGGGTGAGGGGGCAGGAGTGTGGGGATTGGGGTTAAAGTAATTGTGGGGGAGAGGGCATATGTGGGAGCAATTCACATGTTCGGTCTTCGGTTTGATAAATTTAAAACCAAAGACCAAACACCTGGAGGGAGGCCCAGGGGGGGGGGGCAGCATGCGCACGGGCACAACTAGTATCTTAGAAAGGTATACATATGGTTGGTTAGGAAAACATTGCTCATCATATAATCAAGAGATATTTTTTAAATTTTATTATCAATGTTATCAGAGGGGTTTGATCGATCCCTTAGCTGTTAATGGTATTTTTTAGTTAGTTGCATGTTTCTGAAGCAAAAGTAGTTGAAACAACATCTATGCTATTAAAAAAGTATGGCGTGTTAGTGTGTATCTCCACTTCTCTTGAACCAAGGCACCTAAAATGATGAGAGTAGCGCCAAATGAAAACTAATTAGATTGTGCTTCCATTAGGCCTATTTTCATCACTGTAACTTGATTTTATGACCCTGAAATATGAGAAAACCTACCCTTAAAACTGCTCATGGCGTCAAAGTTACTGCTCAGGCAAACCTATCAGAAAGAAACTTCCTCTATGCTAGTATAGGTGTCTGGCGGGGGAGAATCTGACAGACAGTCGGCCATCATATGCATGTTGCCCAACTGCAATCGAACTGCCTGTTACGTGTGCAAAGGTTCTTCACACTGCAGCAGTGTCCAGCTGTCTTTGCAGTTGGATGTCTGGCCAAGTCAGCATCATGAGAAAATTTACCATGGGTCTCACGTGAGTCCCGTCTATCCCTTTCCCTATCAGATTTTGTGGGCCCAAATAGGGTTCGTGGCCTCTCTACGATAACAGTTTCAGCATTGTTAATGCCATTAGTGGAAACGCTTTGGGTGTAATTCCGCTTGGACCCGTTGCCGCCACTTGTTCATGGGGCTGGTGTCGGATAATTGGTTCGGGCAAGGACTGTCTCAATGTTCTTCTTTAGTCAGTTGCATCTTTTCACGACACAGCTTAAGGCCATCATTCAATTCACAGTCACTAGACACAATGTTCAGCTACACAGGTAGAGCCGCCAACTCAGAAATTGGACCACACATGTCATCCTTACATTCATTTTCTAAAAAGGCAGCCTATCAAAGGTTACTGACATGCACTACTAGCAAACTATTATGTCTTGCCAGTGGGTCAACTGCAGGTCATTATTCATGTTTTCCGACACAAACAAGGGAGTAGTTAGCCAGCCAGCCTCATCACTTGCTGCCTGTAGTAATTCGTAAATGTCAGCGATTTCCTTTTGTTGTTTCGTATAGGCTGCAGTAATAATACCATACCTCATGGCTACCTCTGCAAGTCTGTAAAAAGAAGCCCTCTGGTGAGTGCGATGTCATCTAACATGTAATAGCTGGATGCTAGGTCTACTAAAGGTTGCTTCGGCATCAGATCGGACTCGTTTTGTACAAAACACCTGACATGGTTTATGAACAAACAGGAGGCCTGAATATCCACGTTTACCTAGGTAGTCGTATGCACCATTTACGTATTTTTCTTCTATTAGGCACAACTCTTTGGTATAACTTGACATTTCTATTCTTGACTTTGTTGTATACTCCTTACAGCAAGTGAATTTTTTTTCATATGTTTTTAGATAGTTCAGTTTACCAGTCTTTCCACCTAACAATCACAAATTACGTAATGTTTCGTTTCTAACTTCTTCCAAACAGTTAAATTAAATTAGAAAACAGGAATAAATTAAATTTCCTAAATAGTCATCAGAAGTTAAATTGTTGAAAAAGAAAGAAATAGGATTACAGACAAGTGAGCACCAATTTAAAATTAACAGAAAAATCAAACCAAAATATCATCTGGGTAATGAATATTTATGTGACTAATTAGTAGTGTGAAATGGAGACGAATTAAGAAATGAGTATAAAATTATCGAAATTGCTTTTTAGGGTGGGTGATGAAGCAACAACGTTAATAGCACTGTCGGGTGTAATTGAATCCTGCAAACAACAAAATTAACAAAGAATAGCTAATAGCAAGTTACAAGCAATTTTAAATTACTATAGCCGCACACTTACCGCTTTTTCCGTCATGATAACTCGTCCTAACAGCTGATCTTCTAAACCTTTCATGGTCACGGTAAAATCAATGATAGAGGTTTTAGCACTGGTCTGTTAAGAGAAAAAAAAAACTTAACAAGGTGACAATGGCCAGGTCGCATCATGAGCGCCCTTCAGGATAGACTGTTACACTCTAATACCTCTCGAGATCAAGATCATTTGGTGCTGTCATGAGCCTGCTACAGTTCTGCGATGCTGACCGGTACCTTTATTTATTTATTTAGGTTTGCTCTCTAAACTGATAGGAGTCCAGGTACAGGAAGTATGTCTGATTCTTTCTGTCTGGCCACCATTGACATGGAGGTAAGACATGCTGGGGGAATAAGTAGGTGTTTGGAATTGGAGGTAAGTATGCTAACCAAACAAAAACCAGTTTATACTCTGTGCTCGAAGTGGGAATAAATAAGAGCCGGTAAGGTAAAACCTGAATACTTTTTTATTTATTTTATTATTATATTACCCCACTTCTTTTCCGATTGAATCTTTGGTTGGGAGGGGAAAGGCAGTAGCGTGCATCTGCCCCAACCCTCCCCCCTGTGCACGCCACTAGGGAAAGGTAAAAAAAAAAAAAAAAAAAAAAATCACAAAGCTGGGTTAGTGATTGGTGGTAGTGGTTAAGTACTGAATTTGGTATTTACAAAATAAAAATTAGCTGCAGAAACAATAAAATGACCTTATGTAGTTTTGATTGCACTGTCATTTGCCAGATAACGTCTGGTTTTCAATTTCAAACAACACGAATAAAAATACTGAAGAACTGTACGAAATGCACGAAGCGATATTGTGCATTTCTTTTCCTGGAAAAACTTTAGCAAAACAGTAGTCGGGGTACAAAAAAGGGATTTACGTAATGCACAATGTGTAAGAATGACGTTGACTTTACATCATAGCTGCAGGATGATCACCGACGCCACCTTGTGCCTTTGTCTCTAAGAATTGAAAGCAAGCAAATAAATAATAGTGTGTCTGACAACCACGCATGAGGAATCGTCATGTATTACTTTAAGACAATACAACAAACAAGAATTAGGTAAAAAAAATTAAGAACTGACGTGATTAAATCCCCAGTAAACACAGCATTAAAAATATTAGCAAACAGCGATGTGTTGTCATTACTATTTGTGAAATTCGTAAATCCACACGAAAGTATAGGTTTCATCGTCAGTTGGGGGTGATTGTCAATTACTTTGAACAAATGGCTGAACCAATACTAGTTTTACCACTGTCATACTAATGGTTTGTATCTTTGCATGGTGGTTGATTAGTGCGATTAATCTTACATATGGATGTAATAGATTAGGTAAAAGATAGTTGTTTTCATGGTGCCAACGAGGATGGGGTGAGAAACGAGAAAAATGAAAAACCAATCAAACCAATAGTGAGTTCAAGCCGCCAGAAAATGCCAATCCCACTCTATAGTCATGTTCTCCAGCTTTTATTATTTGACAAATTATGGATAAAAATCTGTATGGACACCACTCTACTAGAAACTGTACCAAATATCACTGGTATTGAGGCACCCATACTTGGTAACAGCAACAATCAAAGTTAGTGTAATCGTACCTCAGGGGTGTATCTTGGATTTGCCAATTTTGTTGTGAATACCACCCTAAAACCTTTCGATACATCACACTCCTTGTCACCAACTTTCACCTGCAATAAATTGATTCTTAATTTTACTTAAAAACAGGATTTTGCCAGCCCCTTTGAAATGGCCAGCCAAACATTGTTTCTTTTGCTTAGGAAGACATTCATAACCTGTGAATTTTTGCATTCATAGACAGACCTCGTCAAAGTTAGGTGGCAGGCACCGCCTTGACAATACCATAGGGTTACACGCTGGCTTCCCCCCAAAGTTAAACTTCGGACTTTATTCAGAAAAACAGGTAAAACAGTCAAATTTGGATTTCTTTCATAAATATGAGGGTCTTGCTTCCGTCTTGAGGGTGGACTGGATTCTGTTTCTGAGTGCTTGGGGGGGGGGAGAAGATTGACGATACATCTGGCCTGCGATGGGGCCCAGACGATACCTTTTCGACTTTCATTGTTGTCAGTTCTGTCAGTTCTACCAATGTAGTAGCAGAGAGCACGTACTGGACAGAGTAGGCATTCAGGTTCACCACCCGTGAACTTGGATAAGGCGGAATGATAATTAGTTTGATTGGCTTGCAAGGTCTCCGAGTCTTGGCTCGAAAGTCGGCTCTTGGTGTAAGGGAAACCGAGGAATTATCAGGACCAAGATGCAAAAGGCTGGGTCTGCGGATAAGGCCTGTACTTTGCTGCACCTCAGGCTTGCTTCTAATGTTACCAGGATTTAGGGGTGTACGGTTTTGATTCGATTGGATTTCGATCGATTTTGAGGAAGACGCCTCGATTTTGAAATTCAATTTTTTTCTTTTTCGATTTTAAACTATTTTCCTTTTCAGTTTGTATCAGTAAGGGCTAGCCTTTGAAAAAAATTATCAAGTTTGCCTCCTAACTTGATGTTACTCTAATGCTTGGTGAACTAAACTTTGAATTGTGTGTTCATTTATTGCGCAAAACTACACTTTGGTATCACACAAAGTTAGAAAGCAGGCTTCCACCTTCCCCCACGCCTCTTTTGAATTGCACTATCCTTAGATTTTATTTAGTGAAATTAACTTCATATATTGTGTTTAAGTTTGGCTATTATTGCCCCTTAGTTGATTGTTAAACTTACACGGGAGTCTAAATCAAAATCTTACTGTTGTAATATTAAGGAAATGGTTACACTATTTTAGCAATGATTAACACTGTCTCATACATAGTTGGCACATAAAACGAAGTCATTACACATTTTTGACTAAAGTTAATGTTTTACTAGATTATAATTTTATGTTACTCTTTATTTAAGTGAATTTTAAAAAAATTTACAAAATCGAAAATAATTCGTCTCATTACTCCATGGGATCTCGTTACTCGACGAGAATCTCGTTAATCGTTGGGAATCTCGTTAATAGAATTTTTCGATTTTGATTTGGATGGATTCGATTCGATTTCGACAATGTACTAAAATCGAAATTGAATCGAAAGTTTCGATTTTCGCACAGTCCTACCAGGAATACCATCTTGCGGGTGAGGATGTTAATGGAACAGTTCTACATCATTTTGTACGGCACTTTCGTAAGTGCAAGTAAGATGATGGAGAGGTCCCAATCCAGGAAGGTCCGGCGGGTTGCTGGTCGTTCAAGTATTTGATGAGGATGAAGATGCAGTAGTCGTCGAGGAGACTGAATCTGCCTGTTGCATTGAAAACTGAGTTCAATGCACATCGATGCACGATGATCGTTGATCTCTTTAGTCCTTCTTTGAACAGGCCATTGTGAAGTTTTAGCAATTCAGGTATAGGAACGTTGACAGGATTGACCTTCCCTCAGTTACACCAATGAAACCACTTCGTCCAGTAGCTGTCATAAATTCTGTTGGTTGAGTCTCTGATGGCTTTACTGGCAATGCGAGTTGCTTGCTCTTCATGAATGCCAGCCTTCTTGATGATAGTAGCCACCCGTGAAGGTTTAGCATGTAGATGTTTGGGTGGAATTTGGTTCCCTTCTATTGTGATAGCTGAGCTTTGATTACTGGAAAGCTTTTTGGAGTGTCGATAACGAGACTTAGAAGATGGGGAAACCAGCTGATGATGGGCAATTTGGTGTGATTAGTAGAAACATGCCCCGAGACAGGGATATATTTTGCAGCACCTGTGGAAGCAGTTTGCCAGTTTGAACAGCGATAAATGGTAGGCATAGAGTACGTTTGTCCAAGGGAAGGTTAGTGCATCTGCTGCTGTGACTAGGTTGTCTGGGACTGGACAGACAAAGTGGGGAAGTCTGGCATTGTGCCTCGTGGTGAATAGGTCGATTATTGGGGTGCCCAAAATGTTGAAGAAATATTCGCAAATGGATTTCTTTAGAGTCCATTCTCCCGTGTGAAGTTTACGCGAGAGAATGAGTCTGCGATCGCATTCCTGTTGCCTGGGATGTGGAGTGGTAGGATGGTTGCGCTGAGTTTTATGCAGAGATTCGGTTAGTTTGTGGAGTCTGCTTATATTTGAACGACTTTTCCTTTGACCAGGTGTTGGAAGTGGTATAGGGCTTTGAAAACAGCGTTCGACGTTGATGTGGTCCTGATCTTGGGGCCACTATTGTTGTGAAGTTTTGTGGTGAGCTATGTGTGCTCCCCAGCCTTCCAGGGAGGTGTCGGTTAGCAATAGGAGATCTGGAAGGGGTTCATGGAGTGGGACATACTGTGAGTGTGTCAGGGCGTCTGACCCCCACAGAAGGGTTTCCTTGGAAAATTCATGTCTGTTGGGAGAATTTGGTTTGGTTGATTTCCCCATGAGTCGATGTGGTAATGGTGGAGGGATCAGCTCATCCATCTCCTGCAGGGGACACGATTTGCCATGGAGTCCATCTTGCCAATTAATGTGTTTAGTTCCTTGAGAGTATGATGAGGTTGTTGATGAAAGGATCGTGCTAAGTTGAAGGAGACTCCTATTGGGCTGGAATGAGCCTCGATTTATTTATGTTTACACCAAAACCCAGTTTGAAGGGCTTGGAGAAGGGTTTCTGCTGTTGCTTTAGGTTGTTGAGTTTTGGTTTCCTTGCTCGAAACATCAAGGTGTGGTGCCAGTTACGGGATCAATCCGCGAAAGAGGATGCCCGATTCGTGGATAGGTGGATTGTGCAGTGGTTCTTGGTTGAATCATTTAGACTTGATGAGTTTGCAGGGCGATGTCGTGCGTCAAAAGATTCATGCTGAATAGCGCTCTAGTGAGCCAATTCATTGAATGGTAGGTCCCAAAGCAGGCTTTCTGGAAGTTGCTCGACTTCCACTGGAGTTGGGATGGTTGAGAGTTTCTCACCATAAGGAGTTAGCTGTCGTGTTGAGCCCATCAGCTTCCTTAACAGATGGTGTAGTAGACGGTGGCGGAACACCTTGAGGTTGGCGTTGACCAAAGTCACAAATGGCACGTTCGACCATATTGTTTATTTTGCGTCACGAAAGAGTGTGACTGGTCGAGCGGGACGAAAGAAACGATAAGTAAGCTGTGGCCGGAGCGAACGTCTTTCGTGCCGGGTGTCAGATCATGAGGCCACTTGTATTTGCGCTTGAGTTTTGAGTAAGCGTCTTTCGCTGATCGAAGGTCTTGCTCAAGTGCCAATAAATTCCAGAGTGCGACAGGAATTGACCAGCTTGGATCGGTGATGTGGCAGCAGTATTGATGGTTTTGTCAGCGGCAGGGACAGTGGACTTACCGGGCGAAAAGAGCAAAATCTGGTCATGGACCGAAGTGTGTGACGAGGCAGGTGCTTCAGTATGCGGGAGGCTGGCAAAATCAACAGAGTGGTCGGTAGATGTGTCGATTGGCAAAGGAGAGGACGGGGACATCCTTCTGGGTATCTTTCGAGGGGTCTTTCGTGCAACAGGAGATCGGAAGAAAGAAATAAAAGCTAGTCGATCTTCAAGATGGTGGATGGGAAACGATGTGAAGCGAAAGCTCCATGCCTGCCTTTCGAGCTGATGCGCTTTTATAGAGAGGGATACACCCGTGCATGCGCAGTTGGGTTACACTGCTGGCAACTACAAGCAACGAAAAACCTCCGGGGAAACACAGCATTGCGAGGAATGAATGCAAAAAATTCACTGGTTATGTACTTTTTCCCAGCGGCGAGACAAAACATTGGCCACTCTTTCCAACAAATCTTTGTAAAAATCCATTCTAAACCAGAATACTGCTGATGTACCTTTAATGTTCGACCGGATTTAATAAAATTTTTTTCAAGTATATTATCCAGAGCAGGATCTAACTCTTCACCCAAATCCTCAATCAAAAGTGGACGACCTAAAGCCAAAGTATCTTCAAGATGATTTCGGAAATATTTGTTCTGAAGTGATGTAACCTAGAAACACAAAACAAGTTCGTTATTCCAACATGAAAATATGATCTAAAATGGATAGGAAATAAAAAAGAAATACACAACTCACCATTAAATCAAATTCTCTTTCCTTATTGCTGACCCAGAATTTACCCTGACCTTGTGGATCAATCAGCAAGGGATATTTAGGGGCTTGTGTCACTATTATACCATTCTGAACAGACAAATCGTCATTTGGCAAACCTTGTAGATTCCATTCACCGATCTTAAAACATACAAAACAATTAACCGAGGATAAATTCCACCTATGTAAAGGAAATGTATTAGGTACTTTAAGAACTGTGGTAGCTCAGCTCTGCAGTTTGTTGGAAGCTGTCTACGAATTGGCTGGTTGGAGCAGTACAACTTTAAAGACAACCACTCATTAAATTTTTTTTAAAGTAACATTGTAATACTGATTTTTAAAGACTTAACAAAAATATACCACCAGAGTATAGATGGGAAGAGATAAATCAATCTGCTAGATGACAGCCATGTCTAGTTTTGCACAAAGTTAGGCTAGGGCCCTCACAACTTCACAGAGGAGGGCATTCAAGGGTTAAGTAACCAATGGGTGTAAAATGAGATTTGTAAAATAGTGCAGGCATGCAGTTTGTGCAGTTTACGTGAATGCTACCAGGTCGGCCGCAAGAGATTGGAAAACAGCTATTCCTTGGGGAGTCCTTCAACGTTTTGGATTTGTAAGATGTCCACTCGCTGCCTACATGTTGCAAGGGTTTGCAAGCCCATAAATTGAAAATGAACTTTCGTATGTAAAGTCACCGAGACCCGGGACTAAAATGGTTGTGTGCTTCTATACTACCTTAAAGATAGCGATGTCTTTAACCAGGGACGTTTTTATGGGGGAGGTTGGGTGCAGGGGGTGTCACACTCCCCCCCAAGTTTGGCCAGTTGGCAAATCAGTTGGTAGAATTACATAATTTTTGGTCAGTCGGCAAATAAGTCAGAAAAATTACATAAATTTTTGACTAGATGTCGATAAATTTCTGGTTACACCCCTCCAACTTTTATGCTTCTGGACGTCTCTGTCTTTAACGAAGTATGGACACCACGCCTGACTACATAGTCCAAGTGTAGTCACACAAATTGTGTATAAAGAATCTCTTAGTAAACCACGAAGTGCAGCTTAAAACAGCACAGAATTTAATGTTTAGTGGACGTTGTACATTATTGCATACAGTTGTAGCTCGAAGGGTATGGTGGGGGTTTTATGTGTGTAGTAACATGTGATCACTTTACACTAGTATTACACAGTAATAACACAAGAAGTGTGCTCAAGCGCCACATAGGCCAGTAACTGTTGTTCGTTTGGGTTGAATTCGTATGGTGGCTCTGGTTTGCAGGTGTAGACAGCCTTTGCCTGTTCCCTCTCGGTTGTTTGGGACTGATCTTTCGCTACCAAATGGGTGTTTTTAGCCACAACACGTGTTTGTGTTTGCTGATTACCTTCGACCTATCACGGCCAAAATGTCGTGTGGTTTTTAAAAAATTTGTTTGATGACGACTTCATCTCCAATTTCCAAGCGCTGGATGGTGGCAGTGGCACGGTGTCTTATGTAAGCATCGGAAGCACAGTTAACTCAATAATGTTCGTCGTCTGAACGGTCATATCATTATGTTATGGGGATCATTATTATTCAAATTCTAATGTAAGTAATTACTTTCAAAATTAACCCGTCTTGGTCACACATGTATTAATTACCTACATATTATCAGTAAACAAGGCTAGCCTAAAGTCTTGTTGTTTAAGCAGCTAGAAGAAAATTAAGCAATCAGTGCTACAGGAAACAATGTATTAGGTTGGAGTAGGCGACATTTAAGATATAGCCGGCCACACCATCCGTAGCACAAGGATGATTTGTAATAAGCTACCTCTTCTGACGTTTCTGCTAAGTTTTGTGTATTTGCACTGTAGAGTTGGACTTGGACTTGAATATTCAGTCCAGGTTTACTCGAGTCTAGCTTGCATATTTTTGCAGTAGCTTTACACTATTGCTAAGATTCAAGAGTTAGACTCATTTCTCCAGTTTTGAAGTCGTAAGAATGAATGGGTCTTTCTAGGATATTTGAAAAATTTTTATTTTGATAATTTCGTACCCGTGACCATTATGCCCTGCCTGGTGGTCGTGTACAAAAGCCTCAATGTCTTGACCAAGTCGTGAGGATCATTATAGCATTTGTAGTCTATGACATGCCAGTTTTTTTTAATCATTCCACCCCCTTTTTTCCGTCGTTCTCATATCCTTCCAAATAGGTCCTACAATCGAGTTGTACTTGATACCCTTACTAGACCAAGCTTTTTTATTAGAAGGATCTTTGTTTTGATAGATGGAGCGAGTATTTTTCAAGAGAGCGGCTGAAGCTGCCTTGACTTGGGGGAGTAGGAAGTTTCTTTTAAATCCTTTAAAACCAATCAACTCCAAAGCCTGCATCTTTCTGGATATTGCCGACCTCTGACCACTGTATCGTTCTCAAAAACTTTTGTGGGATTTAGTCCCCATACTCATTTCAACAGTTTTCAAGTCGTATTGAAGTCCAAAGGGGACGTTCTGGAGATGTTGAAATTCATCAGATTTGAATCGCCAAAAACGTGGGCACGAGGCTTGTTACCGCGTATTCGGTTTTGAGTTATAACAAATCTGGAGTCACATGTTCGGAGATAATGGGAAGTGTTGAAGCTCCGTATTCGGAGAGATTGGAGGAAGCGTCGAATTGAAACTGGGAAGAGTCGCAATTCAAATTTTTTCTCGTCGTACGGTTTGGATGCTTAGTAATCATCATCAGTCTCCTCCACTTTCAATACATGTCGCCTGCATTTTTTTTTACTATTGACGCTTTTGTCATGATGCCCTGCTTTTAGCGAATTAACTTGCATGCGTTGAACGCATTTTTTAACCACCTGTTTCAAACTCCTTACAACGAGTTAAAAAATTCTTGCAAAGATTCTTCTTGAGTTCGTCCATCCAAAAGTTGGTTCAAATATTTTTTTCTTTAAACGTTTCTTGAGTTTCGCGATTTCATGATTAGTTTTCATTTTTTTTTTAATTTATAATTGAAAATTTTTGGTGTTTATCGTTTTGTGCAACGTTAAACGCAAAAGAATGTTTGTATCATCCATCATTTAACGCTAGTAAACGAAAATGAACGTTTGTGTGATGTCCTAGGCCTGGACACACCTAAGCCCAGCGTGGGCACCAATGGTAATAAAACACACGGACTACCAGAGTGTAGGTTACAGCTGATAAGACAGCGAACTTCCTGTTTACTTCTCTTTAAATACAATTGTAACAGGAAGTCATGTGATGCAACTTAATACTATATACAATTATGGAATAGCCTATTAGTAGTTAAAGGATTATCTAGGTAGGGTTAACATAAAGACATGAAATTGACGGCTGCCATTGTGGAGCACACAAGTGACGACTCCACAATGCAGCGAGCGAAAAAAAAAACAGAAAAAAAAAATCTAAGCCTAGCTGGAAATAAAATTATGATTACAAAGGCAAGATGTATTTTTTTAGTGCACTACCTATATTTAAAGAAAGATACATAATTTTTGCTTTCGAGAAAAAACTAAAGACTATTTTTGAAAGCTGTTTTTACAAAATAAAGAACTGAAGATGTACATGGTTAAGCAAAAAATTAAACATTACTAAACTGGCTGAAAACTTGCCAGTTTTAAATTTCTGTTTTGATTTCTGGAGCAATTTTACAATAAATTCAATTAAAATTTTCATTGTTGTTGTTTCAATTTTCGTAGCCTTTCTTTTTGCAGCAACCATTTCTGCAGCTGAAACGTTACAGCGTTGCTGTGGAGGAACATCTGGCATCCAAGAATTCGGTGCCAAAGTTACTTTAGGTTAGGCTTCACCGGAGTGGAAATTGTGGCTCCAACAATTTTTTGTTCCGATGAGTGAAGAAATTCACATGAAAATACAAAAAAAGATACACAGAGGATAAAATCGTGAAATCAATTTTTCACACGAACAACAATATACACTTACATTTTTACCTAATTTTAAAGGTGGATATTTTTAAAATAAACAGAGCCGATTCTCTGCACGAATAACTAGAGGACAAAACGTTTTAGCGTTACTCGCTACAGTTTAAAAAGAACTATCATCTAATTCATATGCAACGGATTACAACAAAAAAAAAAAACGAAGAAGTTGTAGCCAAATGATAATTTTGCCAAAAAAACTACAAATTGAGCTTGTCTGGAGCTCTACGCAGTCTTTTTGAACGATGAGCATTTTGAAGCTGCGCTGCAATATCAACCTGTGTTGGTGATAGCACAACTTTGCGTTTATTGGGATTCGGTTTCGCTTTTTTGTTAGCATGACCTGGCTTCGGTAGTGATTGGTTAGCGGATGGTGACGTAATAATCGATGGAGATTTTGACCTTTCTGACTTAGAATTTCCCTCAAGAGGGGCGCTGGTAGTAGCCAAAGGTGATTGGTTATTTACGTTAGCAGACTTATCCGCTTCGTGTGTGTGGGATGATTTCGCTGGAGATTTCCTGCCACCTGGCGACTTGCGTGACAAATCCTCAGGTGATTTTTCAAGCTGTTGGATTGGTTGATTTGAGCCCTCAGTTACAGAAATTGACTTTCTGGATTGGCTGAGAGATCGACGCTCAGGAACTACATCAGCGGAACTTAGCTTTTCACGTTGCTTGCCGCCAAAAGACATGCGTTTGAAATTTGAGTGATGTTCCTCATTATTATGCATGGAAGAATTACTGCTTTTCGCCGTCGAAACAAGTGCGTTTGGTGGCTGTTCTGGATATCCATTTTCGGCAGTATGTAACCTTAGTTGTTCGCGATGTTTGCGAATCATATTACCGTTAGTATCAACGATAGTATAGGATTGATTACTACCTATTTGGTTAACAATACCAACTGACCATAGCCTATCATTTGTCATTGAAAAGTCACGATACCTAACCTTTTCACCTATTTGATACGTTTTCAACTCACGACGGTGGGTGCTCTGTACTTGTTTTAATTGTTTACTGCGAACGGCAGCAATAGGGTCAGGGAACAATAAATAAGATAAGACAGCGAACTTCCTGTTTACTTCTCTTTAAATACAATTGTAACAGGAAGTCATGTAATGCAACTTAATACTATATACAATTATGGAATAGCCTATTAGTAGTTAAAGGGTTATCTAGGTAGGGTTAACATATAGACATGAAATTGATGGCTGCCATTGTGGAGCACACAAGTGACGACTCCACAGTTTGTATCACCCATCGTTTAATGATTTTATTACAACGAATGTTTGTATTGTCCACATTTAAGGTTTTGTTCATTGATAAGAAACCGTTGGTTCGTTCCAACACGTTCTACACAACGTTATAAACTTGGATATTTTCATGTCTGGCCCAACGTGATTTTCATACAAGTGAAATGTTTTAGGTTTACCTCGTCCACGAAAAACAAAATTGTTGAATTGGCATTATCGCTAACCACTTTTTTGTGGATCCTGGTGTAGCACTGACTGTAAAAAAAAATTTTGAGGTTAAAATGATGTCCTTGAGTGAAGTATCATTCAATGATTTTTTTTTGTTTCTCTAAAAGGCAATTATCGAAAACGATGAGATTGCGAAACGTGAGATCCAACTCTTCGGGAGAAATCAAGTCGGTTTGAGGTTAGTGACAGAATGCATCCTTTCATCTGAACGTTACCTCAATTTACGCAAATATAGACTGCAAAGCTTGTAGTCTGGCAGCAGGGCCAAAAACCTGAAGTAAGGTACGCCCAACGTTATGTGTTTTATATTTCTTTAAGGCATAATTAAGCAAATTTAAATGTTCAAGATGTTCAACATGGCTAAAAAATCAGATATCGGCATATCTTCGCTTATAGAACAGACAGGATAATCATTTTTGTGTCTAATACTATGTTTTCAGGGTCAGGGAATACTGATACCAGATTATCTTGTTGATAAAATATACGTATTTTTTTTAGGGGTTGACGTCACAGTCATCGTTCGATTTTTCGCTAATTTTCAACTTTCAACTGCTATTCTGCCGTTTCTAAATTAGGTAGAAGACGACAATTAGATTCAGTCGAAAGGTGGGAATGTCTTCTTTGCATCAAGCGAAAATAAATAGGTTTATCATTATTAGGGATCGAGCTACGCCCTTTTTTTAGGGGCTGATATAGCAGTCACCGTTCGATTTTTCGCTCATTTTCAACTTTCAACTGCCATTCTGACGTTTCTAATTTAGGTGGACGACTCCAATTCGATTCATTCGAAAGAAGACAATCCCACCTTTCAAGTTAACCTAATTGGAGTCATCCACCTAAATTACAAACATCGGAATAGCAGTTGAAAGTTGGAAAATCGAACAACGACTGATACCAGCTCCTAGTAAAAAGGGCATAGCTCAGTCGCTACCCATGACAGATCTTTTTAATTACCCTTGATGCAAATCCGATGTTCCCACCTTTCGAGTGAATCTAATTGGAGCGTCCCATCTAAATTAGAAACGGCAGAATAGCAGTTGAAAGTTGAAAATGAGCAAAAAATCAGATGATGGCTTGTGATACCAGCCCCCTAACAAAGACGGCGTAGCTCGGTCCCTACCAATGATAGACCCTTTTAATTACCCTTGATGCAAAGCCGATATTTTCACCTTTCGAATGAATTTAATTGGAGCGTTCCACCTAAATTAGAAACGGTAGAATAGCAGTTGAAAGTTGAAAATGAGCAAAAATTTAATCGGTGACTTGTGATACCATCCCCCTAACAAAGAGGGCATAGCTCGGTCCCTACCAACGATAGACCCTTTTAATTACCTTTGATGCAAAGCCGATATTCCCACCTTCTGAATGAAATTAATTGGGGTCGTCCACCTAAATTAGAAACGGCAGAATAGCAGTTGAAAGTTGAAAATCAGAGAAAAATCGAATGGTGACTGTGACAGCAGCCTCTAAAAACAGAGGCATGTATTTTATCAACAAGATAATTCGTTATTAGTATTCCCTGACCCTGAAAACATAGTATTAGACACCAAAATGCCTTAAAGAAACACAAAACACCATAAAACATTGGGCAGACCTTACTTCCAGGTTTAGGTTAAAAATGCTGTTTGGCAACCAGACTATTGGTATTTAGGCCCTCGTTGCGGATTAAATTAAACAGTAAGTTTGTTTTTCATACGAACTTGCGAAAAAGAATTCGATTTCCATCATTTTTATTTATTCGTGGTTGTTTACTCACTAGTAACTTTGTGTTCCCTTACGCCGGTAAATTAAACCACGGTTTGTTTATCATATTCTTATTGAATTTTCCATCTGCTTTGTGGATGTTATATCTATGTTCTAATACACAGCGGTCTGTCTTCGCTTACCTTTTCACAAAATTTTTAATACAACGAAATAGGGTGTAAATACTTTTGATAATTATATAACATCAATGAAACATTTATTTCTCGTCAAATTCAACTTCTAACTTTTTGCAAAAGTATCATTTTAGATTCTTCAATACGATACATATCGAGTTTCTGGACTACTCCGGACAGGGCGGGATGAGAAGGGGGAGAAAAGGAGAAACAAGTGTAGGAGGGAAGAGAAATTAAATTATCGGGGGGAGAGGGAGACGGATTCTCTGAGGGGGGAGCATATGTGGGGGGGGGGATACAATAAAACCAAAGACCACATACTTGAAGTGCCTGGGAAATGAAGATCCCACACTGGGTAGTCTGGGAGGGGATGCAGTGGTGTGTGGAGGTTTTCGGGGGCATGGATAGGGCAGAGTTGTGCGGGTGGGAGGAGGGAAAGAAATTGATAGTGCCAGTATGACAAAACACCGTGAGAAGCTACTTCGAAAATTCAATCATTGTGCAGCACACACGGGTCCAGGCTATGTACTTCGATTTTCTGCTTGAAATGGGAAAACCTATTCTTTTTAAATCTATCGAAGAAGATAATACATGCTTTACTCCTTTTTTAAACTTGTTTTTGTTCTCCATTTTAAGTTCCAACAATTTTTTTGCAACACATTTGAGATATGTGTATGTTAGGTGGTATGAGATGTTTTGAGATTTCTTTTATATATATATATATTTTTTTTCATAATATTTTTTTCAATAAATAAAAAATGTTCTGGTAAATAAGTTTAGGCAGTCTTTGAAGTGGGTGAAGAGAGAGGCGAAAGGAGCTTCAGGAGTGAGGTTTATTATAAATTTGAACAAAGATTACGACATGCAGAATAAATGCAGAGTGGAGCGGATATAGAGACTGAAGATGCCATAACGTATGGTCAATTTAGAAACTGACGTAAAGAGACATACACCTAACATGAAGGAAGATTCTGACAGATATTACAGCGTGAAATATAAATGTATTAAGAACTCGTTTCTCCCACACATTCTACGGAGGCAGCTAACAATATGTTGATTCAAGAGTCGCGATGAATTACAATATGCAGAAGAACTGACTAATAAAACTTGCTGCAGTATAGACTCACAATGCGCCAACTATCTCTCAGTTAGCCAGATTAGAACTTCAATCTGGTTTCAAGTAAGATTCCTACGGGCATTACAGCTTGAAAAATAAAAGCAAAGACATCATTTCCCCTTCACAATCTACAGATGCCGCTAATAAAGAATACTTTGATTCGAAAGTGGTGATGGATTAGGCCATGTGGAACCACCTTTTAACTAAACTAGCCTCTGTATATCTCTCCAAGAAGCAGTAATTTTTTTCCTATTTGTATGAGACTTGGTAAATGCACGTGTAGCCCACGAATACGTAACAGTAGACTATGAAAGAGTTTTTTAACGCAACAAATAAAAGAATTAAATATAAGGGACCACCAATGGAAAATACCGTCGTAGCTCCTAAGGCACACTTCAATTCAAGAATCATTAAAGTAGGACCAGAAATAGGATGCAGTAAATAAATGCTGGCCTAAACTTGCAGCCAACATAGATCCCGAGGATGCTGTAAAGTATTCTTAGATAATCACTTTATAGCAAAAAATTAAAAACGATCCAATGGGAACGAACAGGGAAAGAGATTTTGCGGTGGATTAAAAAATATTAATAAATGTAAGCAGTCCTACTTTGACGCGCTGTACTAAGAACTATCCTTGTAAATACTTCACTTTGCTCGTGAGATTATTATCTTTTGACAGTGGATATATTCAGTCATCTTATCTAACATTGGAGAACTTAAGCATTGAAGATGCTATGCATAATATATTTTAGGGTATAAAGCCGTGAAATAGACAATTACAATAGAATATAGAACATGACTTCGACAAAAACCTGATTCCTGGATTTCAAATTTATTATACCGGCGGTATACAAGTATTAGGATAAGGATGACCGTTTTGAAGGAAATGAACTTGCTGTGGAAATGAAGCCAGCTTTTCAGAAAAAAATCTTTTGAAACTTAAAGAATTTGCAATTTACATGGTATCCAAATTGGATAACGATCATAAAGATCATTGTCATCAAGTATATCTATACCCAAGTCCCACCAAATTTATAGAATCGTTATTACCAAGAAGACCTAAACCTATGTTCGTACAGCAAATATAAATGCAGTAGCTCTTATTTTGTCTAAATCCACCTCCTAATTATGGTCCTTGGACAAAGAACTTAGAAAAAATAAATTGAACTATCTGCACCATATTTAATGGAAATTCTGTACTCCGTCGTGATGTACTTGACCTGGCCAAATACATCTGGAGATTGAAATGGGAGGCTGAACGTTACCAAAACTATCGAAATTACAGGGTGTGTCGGTTATGGTCGAATTGTAATACGTATATATTGTGCTAGTCAACAGTGTGCAACCAAGCTAATTGCAAACAGTAAAGTAATATTAATTATGCAAATTAGTCTTAATTAGCATATACTAATTAGGGGTCATTAACCTAATCAATGTAGTGCTTAATTAATCATCCAGCCATAAAGCACCTTTAGTATTTAACTATTATAGTAGGCTAGACTTTAGCCCGATTCTGGAGGCTGCTATCCAGGTGAGCTGGAGTTCTCTGGTCACCAGAGGGCGACAACACTAGGTCAAAATCTAACTCATTTCTAGTTCCAAATTTCATCACAAGATGGCAGTAGTCTACGGCTAAATCCTTCCTTTAGATCGCAAGGAGCCCACTTGAGGGCAGTAATGCACAGACATTTTAACTCTTTCACCTGGCTAGTATATGAACTAAGAACCCATTGTCTGGGGGTTGTTCTCTCCTGGCTGTTCGGTGGAAGTAACACTGCTTACGGTGCTCTCTGGCTGAATTTGGTTGTTCTTGGATGAATGACGGACTTGCTTACTTTGTAAGGACTTTGTTTGAATTTCACTTGGGAGTGAAGGTACCGTAAATCGTGTATTAAATGCCCAATTGGAGCTAAAGCCCGCCAACCCCCCACCCCCCTAAAATCCTTTAAGGTCAAAATCATCAAATAACGGAGCTAAAGCCCACCCCTTCAATCTTTGTTTTTCTGCTACAAAATAAACTAAAAGCATCTAATAAGTTGTCTAATCACATAACTACATAATTTTTTTTTATCACAGTAGTGCTTTTAACAATAATTAGTGGTAGACCAGTGACTAGGCAACTACTGTGTCCTAACCTAAATTATCCAAACTAAGTACCTTTAACAGTAACTTGGGATTGGAAAATAACATGGATGATGTTATTTTCAGTCTCTAACATGGCAGTGTGAAGGCTAAGCTAAAAGGTTTATTTCTTCTTTTCAACATTATTGTTCTTGGATTCAGTAGTTTTCTACTAATCTCCTAACTTAAAAGTTACGTTTCAAACCTAGGCCAGGATTGATGACCGTACATGGCTGAGTGGATCAGGATGGAGCTCTAACAACAAGGTCATCAATCATAGTTCAGCAGTAAATAATGGCTTAGTCATATTGTAGCCCTCAGCTCAAGTTTAAAATAAATACGAATATGTGTTATTAAATGGGAACAAAATAAATTAATAATGCAAAATTAATGAAATTAGATATTCTCAAAATAAATTTATTAATTTACTGCAGATAACTCAAAAGAGTTAGGAAATAATATATGCACCATAAATATTGGCAGGTTACACTCGCGCACGACTAGATCCTGGCAAATGTAATTGACAATTGAGATTTAAAAAAAATTCTGCATTAAAATGTTCATTTTCCAAAATCGTGAAAGCCAAATAAAATTTCTTTCGACAAACTTTATTACTGTACTTAATAATAACGTAATAATAATATTTAAACTTGACTTGGTTGTACTAAATGACACATGCAGTTTTACTGGTGAAGGTGCACCTTCCAGATAACCACTTGTGAAGTAAGATACTGATCTGCTAGACTTGAGTACAATTCGAATTTATTGCATGTAAGCCTGTTTGAATTTAATTAAACTGATGTAAACTGCATCCCACACACTTGCGACTGCTAATTATACAAGGAGCTAAAGAAAAATTAACTCCTGGCTGTAGTGGTGATTGTTCTAAAGGTAAAGTGCTTCAAATTAGGCCTATATGAAACTGGAGAATGATCTACATTTTAGTTTCTTTGGCTAGGTTTACTTAAAACATAACGAAATTTATTTACAATTTTTTAAAATTTAATATTAAAGGATTTATACAATATACATTGTGGAGGTTTCATGCAAACTCGTGCAGATGTTAAAAACGTGATAAAGGGAGTAAGTTTTACTATGGTGGGCCGATTTGTCTGGTTGAGCCATTATTTTGTTTACAAATTCGCGGATGATATTTTTGTTAGGAAAAATGCCGCTAACCATTTCGGCGGTTCGTGCCCAGACTGCAAAGGAGTGAGGCACGACATTGTTGCGACACGTGCAGTGTATTGTCGTGTCGCTCTCGGTACCAAGATGTCGGCGATGACAGACTTGTGCCAGCGTGGTTAGTCAACGAGATAGGGCATTAGATTAGCTCAACGCAACTGTGCTACGCCTTGGACTAACCAGGACTGACGACTGGCCTAAAACGGCCATAACTGCGTGGCCGGGACGTCAGCACCGCTGCAAAAGTGCAGCAACGTGACGCCGTCACGCCGTCAAGCGATCGTCGCCGTCCTTCCCGACTGAAGATCCACTGATGAAGGGAAGGTAATTATCCAGCCCATAGGTTAATTCCCCACCTTCCCATCAAAAAAGGGCTATGGGCCAGGAACGACTCTTTTCAGTGTGGAAGACGAAGGTTTTTGAGCCAAAAAGGTTGGACGACGACACTACAAAGACGAGGAATCCCACGGCCACCATCTTGTTTGTTGTCATTCGTAGCGATCAAAGAAGAGTGCTGTTCAAAGAAGATTTCAAGTGTCAGACGGACATTTAAATTGAAATTTGTGTGGAAATTGAACAACAAGAAGTGATATTTGAATGTGTTCGATTTTTCAAACATGAAAAACAAACTGACGGACCAGACAACCGATCGTTACGCAAATCGAGATGGAATGGCACCAACTCAAGAAACGAACGACAGTCACGTGTTTAAAGTAAACAAACATGCCGAGACGAATAAATTAAAGAAATTTTTCGCCTTCAAAAGTCTGCTAAGGTGCAAGATGTGGAAGGGACAAGGCATGCGTGACTACCTGGAAAACGTTCAAGGGCTAGCGAAATTGGCTACCAGTGCAGGATGCAACTGGATCATCAAGGAATTCGTCGCAATGCTTATGCTGGGAGGACTGTCGGACAGTTACGCGAATGAACTCCTGAAAACCGAAGGCTACACGACTGGTGAAATTGGAGCTCTTCTACTAGAAGATGACCGGCGTCGTAGATGGTTGAAGAAGGGGAGTAAACCAGCTAGTAATAAGCCATTGGTTAGGCCGACGAACGGGAAGAACTCGGGTGACAGACGGCCTGAAAACAACAGAAGAGTTAAAGGAAAACTCAAGTATTTTGTCTGCCAAAAGAAGGGACATTTCGCTAAAGAGTGCCAGGAAAAGGGAACTAGTATACGTACTAGTATTTTGTCTAGACAAGACGTGTCACCGCCCAAAGCAAAACAGAAATACGTGGACATGTAAGTAGCCACACTTACATTGCAAGGGATGCCAAAGAAGAAAAATCGTAAGAAGCCTAAGAGAGAAGGTAATTCACCAGTAACAGAAAGGACTGAAGTGAATAAAACCCACAAATCAACGTCCGAGCCAATAGTGGGGGAAGATGGAAGGTCAATTAGGAAGACTGATCCCACCACTAGGTCATTCGTTAGACAGAAAGCAGTTCTAGAGAAACGAGTTCAAAATGCAATTGATCATGGGACGAGATAAGCTCGAAAGGAAGAGGTTGATTCAAGGATTTTAGGCAAGATTTTAGAAGCAGCTTTTGGCAGTGATGATGGTGACAAAACAGTAATCATGGTGGACCATGAAGAAGTGTCAGGAAGAAGTGAGAATGCCATAACGCAGCCCGAGGATAATGTTCCTGTTAACCACAAAGCCAAGGAAGCGATAGTGGGGGAAAGCCGCAACCAGATAGTAGCGGAAGATGAACGGGGCACTTCATCTACAGAGACGAGTAGAGCACCCGATTCAGAAGTTGCAGACGTGCAACAGGCCAACGATGAACAAGCCATCTCAAGTACGAAGACTGGTGGTGAACCGGGAAACCAGACAGGTGTTGTAAAAGTACAACAAGGACATAACGGTATAAGCACCGAAGTGATTTAGCTTCTATGCAAGTTGTCGGCTAGGTCGGCGAAGAGGCAACTAAGAGCCCTTGCAGAAGCACACCGCGAAGCACAAGCTGAAAAAGCTAGAAGATTGCGCTGCAGAGTGCTTCATCTTCAGACTTCGCGGAGAGGTTCAACATACTGAAGATTGATTGGACCCGAAGCAGTGACGGAAGTCTGGTGCCACAAGTTGATCACACAGACTACATGATCAAATGGTCGAAAGCCTCGTCCGAGAAGAAGGCCCAGATGAAACTGCAAGATGAGAAGTTTCACGAAAAGGTCAAGCTAATGAAGAGGTCGACAAACAACTGTCCGGAACAGAAGTCGACGAGACCTCCAGAAATGTCTGTCTCAGAAGTAAGGCAGACCACTCACTAGGAAGTGAGACACCACTCAGGTTTTGCAGCCTGGCCACGAGTGGGGGTTATGTTAGGAAAAATGTCGCGAACCATTTTGGTGGTTCATGCCCAGACTGCAAAGGAGTGAGGCACAACATTGTTGCGACACGTGCAGTGTGTTGTCATGTCGCTCTCGGTGCCAAGATGTCGGCGATGACGAACGTGTGCCAGCGTGGTTAGTCAACGAGATAGGGCATTAGATTAGTTCAACGCAACTGTGCTACGCCTTGGACTAACCAGGACTGACGACTGGCCTAGAACGGCCCTAGTTGCGTGGCCGGGACGTCAGCACCGCTGCAAAAGTGCAGCAACATAATGCCGTCAAGCCATCAAGCGATCGTCGCCATCCTTCCCGACTGAAGATCCACTGATGAAGGGAAGGTAATTATTCAGCCCATAGGCTAATTCCCCACTTTCCCATAAATTTTTAACGCCCACCCCTGATTTTAGCCAAATTAGCTGCATAAGCCCATGGGTGTTTAATACACGATTTACGGTATTTATCTGAAGACGCTGGACTAATATTTTTGGACTTGAGTTTAGTACAATATCTTAGTTGCATACTGTAGGCTACTGTTGAGTTAATTATTGGATCAGCAGTATAAGAATATTAATTAATACTTGCATTACTAGGGATTGTGCTTACTACTTATTATTTATTAATCCATCAGTTGAAGTGTTATCCAGTTAACAGATTGTAGTTGCAGCTTAGGCTACTTGTACTTGTTGTGCTAAATAATAACTGCCTAACTATTCATTGTTAGAGCTAGCCTAATTTCTGGCCTAACTCGGCTTCGTGAATAAACTTGATTAAACGAACCCACGAGTCTTTGTTTCACTTAAGCATTAGGTTTCAGAGTTATCAACCCCAAGGATAACTTTGTTACACTGGTGTCAGAGTGGGATTGAGAACTTTTGAATTTCTTGGGGTTAATTTTAGTCGGGATTAATTGATTGACTGGGATTCAACAAAAAAATGAGTAATTTTTTTTTTACAGTGCTAGACAAAACTTTTTTTTTTTAATTACGACAGGATTTTTTCTTCTTGATATTGCTGACTGATGTAGGCAATTCATTGTTGCATTTTTGTGTGTAAATTAAGTTATTATGCCTTGTGTGCCAAACAGAGGTTCTGTAGTTTTGTGCTGGGGTAGTCCTATATGGCATAGGATTGTTGATAGCACTGGTAGAATGGGGATTCACCAACATGCGTATACATGTTCCTTTTTACACGTTCAGGCTCGGATTGCCCATAGTGCCATTGTGTCAAAGGCGCCCTTTGGCTACCATGCTTTCGGCGTCCCTTTGGTAGTCGATTTTTTTTTCCTCACCGCAAAAAAAATGGTTTTGTATTCCATGTCCACGGATAACTTTTCCTTTCAGGCACAAATTCCCTTCTCTCTTCTATTTTTAACGCTTTTTTTAAACTCGTTCCCCCACCAACCCATCCAAAATTTCAAAAAATAGCATCCAATTTGAAATGTAAAATGTGTGTTAATGCACTCCGAAGCCAGAAATGACGACAGAATTTGAAAATAAGCAAAGCTTCTTGAGCTCGACCCTAGACTTTGCTTCTGCTTGGGGAGCTTAGAGCACTTCCCCAAAACCCTAGACGGGTGAAGGCGCCCCCACCATTAAAAACTTTTCCCTTAAAAAAACCCCCCCCCCCCCCCCGCCCTGGTCATTTCGATAAATGGTATAGGCGCCCTTTCCTACCCAGTCCGACTCTGTACACGGTGGGGCACAACAAGTGTTTAGGACTCCTTTTGAGTGTCCTTTTGAGTGTTTTGAGTGTTCCGATAATGCTAGAAGTGTTTAGAAGTGTAAGCTGATAATGTTTGGAAGCCATAGCCAGTGGTTGAGCAGCTGTGGGCCACAGATTACTGTATTGGGTAGTTGTGCTCTTGGATGTTAGTGGACAGGCAGAATAAGAATTAATTACTAAGCTGTTGGACAGACAGATGGTTACAAAAGATGCTCAGTATATTCATTTGATGCTATTTTGATGTTTTTCAAATAAACCAGGGGGGAGATGTTATTGCCTTTTTATTAATGGTGGGAAATTTGAGGAAGCGTGACCCAGACATCATGATTCAATGCTTGTTTCAGCAGTCACTAGTCTTGTTAAATTGTGGCTTATTCTGCAGTTGTCACAATTGCTGTGATTTTTGTTGAAATTTAAAACAGAATTGATGAATTCATGATGGTGTGCTCAAAGCAGATTTTTTCAGAGATGTAGCTGGGCTGAGGAGACTGCGGAGCAATCGTGCATAATTGGAATTGCTTGCACACAACTGATTCAGTGAGTGTTACTTGAATGAAGGTTATTCCGAAGATGAAGTTTGACAGCTGTATTTGTGCAAGGAGCATTTAGGGAAATTGAAGTATAATTATCGGCTATTAGGCTTTAAAAAAAAAAAAAACATTTTGTCAGATGCTGGCTGCAGCCATTTTAGCAGGTAGGATGCTAGAGTAGGATTGTTGCGAGTGTGCATAATGCAGAAGTATTAAAAAATAAATAGAATAAATAAGTAAATAAAATAACAAGGGAGAATACCGCATTTCCAGTTGCAAAAAGGGGCATAAAGTGTGGATTATGTTAGCCTACGGTTGTCTTATCATATGTTGAAGGAATACCTAACGGCATAATTAATATGGGCAGTAGGGTAATATTGGTGATAGGAACAATTGCTGCCTCAATTTTGGCTAGTTGAAAATCAGTATAGCTTACAAGGTCTTGATCTTATTGGTGTAGGGAATAGAGGAAGGAATAGGAACTCCTATCGCAAGACTTCTATTGTGGGTTTCTGGTTAGATATGAATAAATTGTTGTGAATATTGTCATTTTTGGTGATGCAAAGGATTGAGTTGGCTTTGACTTTTTGAGGGGCAAGCGGAGGAGTTGTTGCGCTGTTCGGATAATTTACTTGCTATAGGCCATTTAAGCTTTCAATTGACTCCTTTGGCATATACAGCCAAAGATTTGTATTTTTTGCAATAGCGAAATTGTTACTTCCAGGGATTATTGCCCTGATAACAGTCTATTGCTACATTAAATGTAGAGGGTCATTCCTCTAATGAAGATAGACATAGGGAGGTTATCATGCTGTCAAGACATTAGGTGGTGGAATGTGCTTTGTTACTCAGCACGGCAATGTCATTTTTTAGGCTAATTATGCCATATTATTGGTATGTGTAATTTATTCACCTTGTTCAGCAATTCAGAATGGTGTTTTACTCCCTATAGCTTGGAAGAGGACTTTCATTCGGACTGTTGCATTAGGCCGAATTCTTCTTGCTGGAGTTAGAGAAGGCAGCCGGAGCTTGTGTTTACGGGTGTTGTGCATTGGCAGCTGCAGATGGCGAATGAGCCTATAGCTTCTTATCTGCTGCTATTAGGCCTACGGAGGTTTGCACCCCATAGGGTTAAACTTTCCAAACAATTGGAGGCAGAATGGGGAGAATTGAAGACATGTTACTTTTAAGGAATTGGACGAATATCATTAGCACTTGGTTTGAAGGTATTGAAAAGCACCAACAGTTGTTTCGTCGCCATGAATATGATCTTGGAATGTATTGTGAAATCCATGCCAATTTAGATATGGTGAATTCGTATCATGTTGTGGAAATTACAGGGTTCCTTATGCACAATGAGAAATCACGGAGGATACGCTGCATAAATTATAGAAAAATTGGCGTTTTCGAGCACTGTGCTAGCTTTGGGATTCTCCAGCCTTGCTGGAAAATAAATACAAATTGGTAATGGTTCTGTAGTACTTCGTTTTGATCGCACTGTGTTAAAAACCTTGATTTTATTTTTCTTGTCGTCCAGCAACAGGCTTCTTAGGTTATAATGATAGGGAATGTTAATCGCGTCACCACGGGTTGTAGCATTCCATTACCAGTTTTAGGAGATGTACTTTTGAAAATGGCTGGGGGTACTGTTTTCAGTCGCTTGGAGTTTCGTTGGGATTCCATCAGATTCAATTGTCTGACAGTACGAGGTTAATTTGAGCACGGTAGGCCATTACCATCAAGCAGTTACTGGGCGTCCCGCTTAGCTTTAGTGTTTCTGAGAACCATGCTAATCAAGCTGTTGCCCATTACTAGAGACCTTCTGCCACATCCGACATGATGTTATGTACTTTTCACGTTATATGTTGTATTAAAACATTTAAACCATAATGACATGGCTCGACTGGGTCTTATTGAGGATAATGGGATGGGGTCAAACCTAGCAAACAGTGTATTTGAATTGAAATATTAAATTTGTGGGTTTTTGTTATAACTAAAAATAGTATTGGGTCCTGACAGAGATAAATTGGATACCATTAAAATCATACTAGGCTTCATAATGGACAACGAATGCATCATTTATTGAGATTGGCCAACTTTAGTGTGTGCCATGCGTACTTTTGTGGGTTTATTGGGCAATTTGACTACAATAGCGTGTAAAACATTACTCGTTTATTCAGGATGAAGCAGTGAAATTGTTGTTTCATAAGCTTAAGGAGGCATACGTGGGGTGGCGACATTGTAGCGCCCTGAATTCTCTGTTACATATGTGATTGCGACTTTAATGGTAGCCAAAGTGGTGTAAGAAGATTGTTATTCCAGGTTAACATGATGGTGCTAGGCTACACAGAGTTTTTTGCTCTCCTCCAACTGAGGCCAAGGCAACCACAATTCGGCAAGAAATATTAGCTGCAGTTGCCATTAAATATTCAGCTATATTTTGCTTGGCCGTGCCTTACGTTGAGGGTGGATCTCCCGGCAAGGATTGATTGTGCTCTAATCCGAAGTGTCTAAATTGGAGCGGGTTGTTAAAGTGACAGAAGTACAATTTTGTTATTCAACCTAGGGCTGGGTCTAGTTTTAGCATTAGTATGCCAAAACAGTCAGTAGTGATACAGGTCAGATAGAGCAAACGTTACTATTGTGATGATGTTTCTATAACAGCTAGCGGGGGTCCTTAGTCCAGTTTAGTTGCTAATAACCTACCTTGGTGCATGATGTTCGTGAATATTATATTCGCACGTGTTTATTGTCAAATTGTTAAGTGCCTAGACACCCAGCCCATGTACATTCGCAAGCTTATTAGCCATGGAGGAACCCTAACCAGGAGTGGGTTTGGGATTTAAATTGGCACAGTGCACATTACTATTCCTATTGCTACATTGTGGCATGAATTATTGGTTTGCTAAGGCACTACGTATATACATACATATTTATTTTATTTTCGTTAAGACTATAAGGTACCCTCGTCTTGGGCTTATGCATGTGACTGTGAAACCTGGAAAATTGTGAGACTTATATCAGCATTTTGGTGAGAACCCCGCTAAATTTTTCGGGGAAGTTATCACATAGGCTAGACTAGTCAATTTTTTTAGGAAGTGTTTTCTTTATGTTAGCCTCATTTGGTAATGCACCCTGCATTGATCCATTTTCTCTGTATTATGGTCTTATTTATGTCTACATTTAGTTAAAATGTGTTGCCTGTATCGTACTGTACACTGTAGCCTCTTGTCTCGCATTTGGCAGTGGCCTAGATTGGAGTTAGGTTTGGTTAAGTAGGGAAACTTGACTGACTCAGGCCATAATTTAGGGCATGAAACGCAGTAAATTATTAATCAGTTGCTTGATAATTTGATGAAATTACTAGGCAGTAAACTAATCACGTTCAGGCATAGGCATAACAATTCATGTTTTAGAGGAAATGCGAATGGGGAGACAGGTCGTTTGGGAATTGGATTCCATGGACTGCTATGTGACAGCAGCGTGCTTGGCGTAAAATGGCGGTGTGCATTCTTCAAGCGTGGAAACACTCTTTATTTTACTTTTGGATAAGATCAGAAGGTTGGCGCGTTGCTTTTACGAACCCATTTGTTATTATTTACAATCACGAGAATTACCCAGTCCGTCTCGCATCCAGGTTACAAGCTGCTTGAGACTTAGTACTACAGATTAGACAATGACAGCCCTACTGTGCTCAGACCATTACAAGAATGCTTTTGAACCCCGAAAAATCTTATTACAACGGGAAAGCATTTGCTTATGCACTTCATACGTAGTTATGTGGTTTTGCGTGTCCACACGCATAATAAAAATATTGTAAGGAATTAATTAATGGCTTAATTAGTATTCATAACAAAAACAATACAACTAATTAATTAGATACATATTTGCATAATATCATACATTCATTAAACGCATGAGCCGAATATTTATTCGGATAGGTCAAATAGACTCCAGATAAGTAAGTATAATTAGGAATCCTTCTTCAAAGACGACCGAGAGGTGGCAAGATCATTGTAACCAAACCAGTGGAATTACACCTATTGTTAGAGTTTAAAGGATGGCATAACCAGTTGACAATATTTACGACATTTCGAGAACCTTAATTACTTTCTAGAAGTAGATTTAATTACAATAAGATTGTCACTCATGATCGATCACTTCGAAGAATAACTAAAAAACTCTCACACGGAACAGTTAATTATATCGGCAGATAGCTTCAAAGCGCCGACTACGGGGAACAATTAAAATCCTCGAATGCAACAATGGAATGATTGACAAGCGTAGAGGTCCTATTTGGTGATAACAGCCCAAGCTGTCAGAATGTTACTATATTTAGCATTTTAATAATAAATCAATACTACAATGAATCGATCATGGCCGATAACGCTACAGTATTTAAACCGAACCTCGGAATGCATGATATCAGTCGATCATCAGCCGCTCAACAGTGGTTTAACTAGTTCACGCCAGTCAATTCCGGAGATCTCGATTAGGAAAGCATGCCAGGCCAGACGCCGTGCCTCATCTTGGACGGGGCTTCACCGCCGAGATAGAGCTGTGCCTATAGCTCCATTCACACTTCTATTAAGAGCTAAGTATTTCAATACGATACTAATAGCTATGATTGTTTAAGATTACCTAGTAACAATATTACGCTACTAAATTAACCCGAGACTTCTTAATTATTTAAGAGAATATATTAATGATTTAGTTTTCCGCTCAACTTAATCATTAATGCCATTCGTTCGCCTCATTGCCGAATAATTGTAATCGATACCATAAATCATATCTGTCACTGATTTAATTGGTCATATTGTGGGGGTCAATATTGTGTACGCTGGAGTGTCAATTAAAGGCCCAGTATAAGAAGAATAATTGCTTATTATTTAGCCTACCTATTTAGTGCATAATTTGTGCTTTATTACAATTGATTGCCCTTATGCTATCCTGATAATAATGTTTATTCTGGTCAAAGGTTCACTGGAATAGAACATCACAATGGAGTCATAAGTGTGATTCAATCTCCCTTAAATTCAATCTCCCTTAAATCCCCGGAAAAGAAAACGAAAAAATTAATACTAATAGTTTTAAGAGCATTCAATTGTATTTTATAGAAATAATGTCATTTTTCGCATTTTGCAGTCTTTAAAAAAAAAAGCTGAAATTTAGCGTTAAATTCGAGTAAGAATTTTCCCAAAGTAAGCAAAGATAGTTGGTTTGTTTATAAACAGGATTTTAACACTTAAAAGTACGGGAAAATTTGGTAGCCTATGTTACGGAAGAAGCGCTAGTTAAGCTTTGTTGGAAAATAACACTGTTGATTTTGCTAATATTCTGTGATTGTTTTATGAAATGGTTGATTGACATGTTCAATGTTATGAAATATTTTCAAGTGTATTATCTTGTGTGCATTTAAAGGTTATTTGCTTTACATTTGCCACAATAGGAGGCAATTTTAGTCAATGTTGGGTAAACTTATAGGCCTAAATTGAGTTCAGTGCATCTTGTTTATTAGTCACACTAGTGCTAATTTTCTATGAAATTGTTCGCGGTTACGTTTAAAATAACCTCCGACGAATTATTGCTGACTTCAGGTGCTAAAATTTGGGAAAAATTCAGTATTTTCCAAATTAACCATTTAACTTGCAGCATTATTTCGCTAGTGGTAGTCATGCCTAGTGATGAATTTAGTACAGCAACAGAATTCAAACTTGAAATCAGTTGGAATGCTTGAGTGAAGTTTATACTTGATGTTTGTAGATAACGGCTTGCATTGGTACAGGGATATGGGATGGTAAGGAGGCTTGAATATAAGGCGAATTATGGTTATGGGCTCAACAGTTCAATATAAATGGACACGATTGTAAGGCGGATGACTTTCACCCAAGATTCTGACAATACCCCTGTTACCAATATAGTTGGTACCATAGCACACCCAATACTGATTCAGAATTATATTTTTTTTCATATAGGTGTTTTTTTTCCAACTATGGATTCCATAACAAATTTTAAGGTCTTTTTTGGTTATATTTTAGTTTTTGCTAAATAATTCAAAATCTATTTGAACTACTGACTTTTCAGTAGCTCCATTGGATAGCTCTCGAAAAAACGGTTCGAATGGTGTATTTAAACTTCAAAAATCGGTCAAAATTTGACCGAGTTATGGATTTGGACGTGCATGTAAGATAAAAATAAGACGAATATAACATAAAATAAGCGCGCTTTAAAGCGCGCTTGCAAGTCAAATGGTTAAAGAGAAAATCCATCATTTTGTGCAAATTGGTCGAAAATTGTCAAAGTACTTGAAACTTAAGACTTGTGCTGCAATTAAGTTTAGATCTAGTTTAAACTTTGAATATTTGCTTAAAATCTAGTTAAATAATGCCTAGAACTAGAAGTAATCGTGCTAGAGGCACAGTTCAAGTCTCGTCAAGAGGCAGACAAATTAGTAAACCCTAAAATCGCCAAGATTTTGTGGAATTTACGGATGCTTCAGCTAGCACTCCTAATTTGGACAATACTAACACCACTCCAAACGAGTCGGATACAGAATCAGAGCATTTTGATACTATCGACGAGATTGATGACGCATTAAATTTGCCACCACCCAAACGAGTTCAGTCTTGTTCAACTAATCGCTCTACTCAAAATAGGGGTAATGCTAGAGATAGAATCCGATCTAGGTCACCACACGATAATCGTGCATCACATAAAACTTGTGTACCTTTAAATTCCCAAGTACCGTTTAGTACTCAAGCAGCACTAAATAATCAACCACCCAGTACTCAAAATATGTCATTAAACCATAACAGGCCACTAAATCAAACTATGCCACTAACCCAAACCGTGTCGTTAAATTTATCGACGCCACAGCATAATCAAGTATCACTAAATTTGACACCAACTAAGCCTACCTTGCAAATGCAAACAAGCGCTCAAACAGCGCTTAACATTCAATTGCCGATACATTCGCATGTGCCAAATCATTCCAATGTTTCCATTACTCCAAATGTAATAATAAATTCTCAGATTCCACCTGGAAATCAAACACCGCTAACTTTAACCCCAAATCATGCTAGCGGGCAACAAGTCAATATGATCGGGGAATATCATCTTCAAAGAATTTCAGATCATACTTTGGCAGTATGTTTACAGTCGACTAATGATAACTTTAAAGCAGTAACTGAAAATCATTTAGAAGTATTTAAAACCATTACTGAATCAAATCAAAGCAGGGATTCTCATGATAAAACTAGACATTGGGAAGAATTACGGTCAGCCAAGAAAGCTATCTTACCTTTTGCAGGGGATGACTCATTACACATTTTTGCTTTCGCATTAATGGTCGAAAATTTGCGAACATTAGATCCTTCATTGCAAGATTCAGAACTAGTTTCGGTCGCATGTAGTAAATGTACAGGTCCAGTCGTAATCTATTTAGCCATGAATCCACATATTGCCACTTCCCGAAATTGGGACAGCTTTAAGGAAATTTTAATCGATAGATTCGGTTGCGGAGGTGACATCGTCACCCCACATTTGTTTCATACGGCGCGACTTAAAAAGGGAGAAACTATCGAACGTTTCGCTGCCAGGTTAGAGAAAATGGCTTCACAACTTTGGAGAGTTAAGCCTACAGACTCTGAATCCCAGCGAGCTTTTAAACAATTAGCAAAAGATTACGGAATGCGTTCAGTATTTCTGCACGCTATGCCATGGGAAATTGAAGTTCATGTAACATCGCAAATGCATACCACGTTTAGGGATGTGTATAACTCAGCTATGTATAAACGAGCAATTTTAGCTGGATTTCAAGGAGATGAAGACGATCGTAACTCTGATAAATCAGGTATTAAACAAACTTCCAATGCTGCAGTTAATAACTTAGCTTTTGGCACGGTATCCCGTCAAAACAGTGCGGAAATAACAGCGCGCAACAAAACAGCGTGACGACAAAACAACAGACGACAAAACAACAGACGACAAAACAGCGCGACAACAAAACAGCGCGACGACAAAACAGCGCGACGACAAAACAGCGCACGACAAAACAGCGCACGACAAAACAGCATGACGACAAAATAGCTCACGACAAAACAGCGTATGACAAAATAGCGCACAAAATGGCATAAAAAGTTGTTTTAAAACGATGATAGTTCGAAATTATCATCTGCTGTGGGCAATTTCTGTCTTATTTTTTAATTAATTACAAACTGTAGATAAGAATAAAAACAATACATTTAAATTTCGGGCTCAGAATGGTTCCTCCCCCCCCCGCCACCCCCATTCACCACACATATACACCACACATAAATCTAAGTTAAACCAACATACTGGAAAAAATAAAATAAGACCTATAACTTAACCGAAAGCTGTGGGCCATTTTTTTCTTATTTATTTAGGCCTAAAAATTAATTTAGGTACAAACTGTAGATAAAAATAAAAACAATACATTTAGACTTCAGGATCAGCATGGTTCTCCCATCCCCCCGACGGCTGTTACTCTTGGGAAGTGGACCTGGGTTTCTGACGGGTTTTCCTTCTAAGATACGGGAGATGTAAGAAGTTCAGCCGGCTTGCTCGTCTATCCTTGGTCGTAAGTGACCAAGCAATTTTTTACCGTATCTTTTATTTGAATGTTTTTGGACAACCCCAATTCGAAATTGTGTGGGGGGGGGGAGGGTACCATGCTGGTCCTGAATCTAAAAGAATCGTTTTTATTTTTATCTATAGTTTGTAATTAAATGTAATTTTTTAGGCCTAAATACATAAGAAAAAATTGCCCACAGCTTTCAGTTAAAGGTCTGATTTTATTTTTTTACAGTATGTTGGTTTTACTGTGTGGTGTGTGGGGAGGGGGGTTACCATGCTAATCCTGAAGTTTATTCTTATCTACAGTTTCTAATTAATAAATACAGAAATTGCCCACAGCATGTGATAATTACGAAGTATCATCATTTTGAAAAGTTTTTTGCGCTATTTTGTCGTGCGCTATTTTGTCGTCACGTTGTTTTGTCGTTGCGCTGTTTTGTCGTGCGTTGTTATTTCTGCGCTGTTTTGGTGTACATCCTTTTCGCACAATGCTAGATAAAATGAACTCACTAGAGAAAGGTATGACTAAGTTCAGTAACACTAAAGCTAAAAATGTTGAAGCTAAAGTTAGCACAGTAGACACTAATTTAAGTCAAGTTAAAACGTGTTACCGTTGTTTAGCCCCAAGTCATATAAAACGAAATTGTCGTACTAAGGACGAGAATCTACAAAGAGTCCAACAACGTTGGGAACAAACTAAACAGGAAGTAGAATTTTCTACAAATAAACCAACAACAAAAATGGTCGCGGAGGAAACCGATACAAGGGAAATAACCGAGGTCAACGGGGAAATTATTTTTCGATAATAGGGATTCTATCCAGTTTAACAAGAAAAATAACCCTTACGCATATCAAGCTAATACTAGCAATAACGGTAACAATAGTTACAATAACAGACAACAGAAGCAAAATAGTGGTAATAATGGTAGAAATCAAAACCAAAATCAAAATCAAAATCAGCAAAGGCAAAATAACAACTAAAACCATGTTCCACAATAAACTACAGACGTAAACGAGAGTAATGACTCATGTCAAAATGGTTGTAATCCAAAAAACGAGCTAACAGTCTGAATGTTAACAGGGATTCAGAACTAAACTCAAATCAGTCAGAACAGGGCAATAACGACGATCAAAATCCACACGTCAGCTCAGTGAATAATGTCCCTCCCGGGTTAAGCAACCTTCAAACACTTAGTGTAAGCTCTGGCAACACCCTTCTCCTCCCTTTCTTTTCCATGGTCATATTACAATGCTCATGTGTGTACAATTACATCCAGTTACTATTGTTGTTTTTGTATTGTTGTTGTCACTGGGTATCCACTTTTCTAAGCTCAAACTCCTGTTACCCAAACTAACGAAGTGAAGTTATCAAAACTCTTCCTACTCTTTATCAATGATCTTCCTGACCTTGCTAAATCACAATGTAGTATCTTCGTCGACGATGACAAGTTGTTCAAGAAAACTCCTCACGCCGAAGATAGTGCCATCATCCAAGATGATCTTAACCAGATCAGTAACTGGGCCCTGAACAATGGCATGAAGTTCAATGCTAACAAGTGTGAAGTGCTTCACGTTGGCCCCAATAACCTCCATGCTGCCTATTTTCTTGGAACTAAGCAGCTCCCTGAAGTCCTTGAGGCCAAATCTCTTGGTGTGACGTTTACCTCAAAACTTAAGGTCACCAAGCAATGTGCTATTGCTGCTCGC
>JAHWFP010058510.1:47345-76516 GCA_023313725.1 Lithobius niger
GCAAGTTATTGATGCCTGTTGTGCTTCATATGTATCCCAACGTTTGGCTATTAACTTTCGTCATTAACTTTAATTTAGTACAATACAGTGTATTGTCTTTTCCTACATATCATGCTTCCCTAGTGTCCCCTAGCACTCGGGTTGAACTGGTTGACTCGGATGCAAACCACTTGTGTGCTCCTTGGCTTCATACCAAGTTACATGATTACCGTAAATCCCCGCATATAGCCCTGGGCTTATTTTCGAATTTAAGCCCATGCTCCGGATATAAGCCCATGGCTTCTATGCAGGATAATGATTTTATGGGAGCAGGTGTCGAGAATCTTCCAGTAAGCTCCAGTAAGCGAACCACATTTCCACGAAAACATAAATTAAATGTTTGTTTCCGTTGCCATTTTATTTTATTTTGTAATATTTCACTTAACCTATTATTAAGTCTAAGGAAAAAAACATTGCAAGGATTATTTTTTTCTTTTCTTTTATTTTTTTTATTTTTTCTTTTTTTTCTTTTTTTCAAGGATTAGGATAAGTGTACCAAATAACAATTATTGTCTGTAATGCACAAATTTATTTTGCTAAGTATTGTATTTTACAAAAGTAACTCGGTGACCGGGCTTTTTATTTTTTTTTCAAAAGCCTTCTGTGGATATTTTTGTCAAAATAGTTTTCCTTAAAAAAAAACAAAAAAAACTGGCAATAAAAATAAATATAGGGCACTTTAAGACCCAAACGTCGGAAGGTCATCTTAATTTGTCTTGTATTGTGCTCTGAAATGTTGGAGACGCAAAACAAAACAAAAAGCTGAAATTCGCTACATGACATGTGCATCGATTTCTGTAAAATAAAACCCGTTGTTACCGATGTCTATAATTTTATAAAAAGCACTTTAGTTGACTGTAGACCCACTAAAAAAACTGCAAAAATGTCGTTTTCATTCTTTTTTCCTAAGTTAGAAAGCAGAAAATTGGTCATTTTTGATCAGCAGTAGCGGTGGAAACATTTGACTGGGCGTCGCCATCTTGGATTCATTGGAAAGCTGGAATTCCCCTCTATCCAGGCATCTCAACATATTTTCTCGACGGCCATGTGGCACTACCAATCAGGCGGATTGTAGTAGGTCGTTTATGGCTGTTTCAAGCAAACTTTCCAAAGCATTAGAAGATCCGTGTTCCCTCATTGGCCGGTTAGCGCCACGTGACCCATTTGGCACGCACTCATTGGCTGATGCGCGATTTCAACATTACCGCTGCCGCACGCTTCGCGTGAGCGCTTGTGTTTTAATTCGTCGTTAAAAATCACAAGAAAGATGATGTTTCACAGCATAAAAAAATTAAAACACCAGCCATGATGCCAAACTAAAATGGAAAAGGAGCCTATAAACCTTCACACTATCACCTATCAGGTGGGAATAACGATTTCTAGCCTAACGAAGTATAGTTATCAATCCAAGGCCTAACTCACGCCAACTTAACGGACGCGTTTTGTCAACACGGAGATTTTCAATTTTGGTTCATCACCGCCCGTCATAAAAAAAAGTTCTCTGAAACTATTAAAGCCATTTATTTGATTTGTAGTAGCTGTTGCGTGCGTGTAGTAAGTTTTAAATAAAAATGTGTCCAATAGTTTTCGCAAAAATAAATATTTCGTTAGTGCCTTACTCCATGGGTGATGAAAAAAAAAACCAACTCGCTCCATGAGCGACGACAATTTTTCTTTAACTCGCTGCTTAAAAGGTTAAGGAATTTTTAACGATTTATTTAATAAACACTAAACAGTGCTAGTTTTTATACAACCTAGTTCGAATATTAAAAAAAACGTGTTTCGCAAATAAGCCCTGTGCTTCTAAGCGAGTCATTTTAGCCATTAGTGTTGTTGACAAAAACGCATTATTGCGTTTATTAGCCCATGGGCTTCTTTGCGGGGATTTACGGTAATGTAAGAAAATGAGGGCGCGTGCCAATTTTTCGAACCCATTTGATAGTATTGTCCTGGACCCATCGTTTGTAAGGAAATGTGGACCCGTGACATTCTTTTGAACCAGTTTTATTTTTTTATTTTTGACTGTGTTAATTAACTTTCGTTACGAAGATTAGTTATCCGGTTATTTGTGCTTCATCGTTTTTACGAAAACGAATTTTTTTCGTATGCGATGGCTTCAACTCAGCTTCAATTAGTTTTGCGGCTCGCGCTCGTGCTTTGCTTCAATTGTGCGCGTTTGTGCTTTGCCTGTGCTTCTACCACAATGAGCGGCTGCTCGGCTGGGACGACAGCGGACCTCAACAGCAAACATCAACTACAATTTGGGTGAGTTGGCTGACTTTACGTTGATTTTATGCCATTGTTGTGTAATTTTAAACGAATTGACTGTTTAACTGGCCATTACAAATTTGGTGGATGAACTTTTTTTTTACGGCCTTTTATTTGTGCAGACATACAGTAATTTTATTTGGCCATAATTACCGAACTGGGTTTACCAATTTTTGACTTTTATCATGGACGAAGATTTAGTAGGGAGCGATCGCTCCAGTGGTCGTGGTTCTCCACCTCTTCTAGATTTGTATGGTGTTGCTGTATATGGCAGCGGTGATTCGGGAAGTGATTCCCCCCATCCTCGATGGCCAAATTTTTACAATGTTGGTGTTAAATCAAATAATGGTGCGACGCCGCCCTTACAACACGACTCCATGTGGTTGCCTAGTACACCAACGGATGCGGCGTCACCAAAGTTGCCATTTATTGACGAAACATGGCCTAGTGACGATGCCAGTGCTAGATTTCGTTTTTCACCACCGATTAACGTTAACTACATACAGCCACCACCAGCTTTGAGTAACAGTGAATTAAAATATGGTATTTTCCCTTTGCTTAGTGATGTTGTGCAATGGTCATCAAATGCTGTGTCGGGATATCAAACTGGCGATCCAGACACAGATGTGCGAAACTTATTATTGGTTGGTGACGACACACCTGTTGTGTGTATAGAGAATGGAGTTGCTGTTGATAATGCTAGGGTTGACAATATGCATCGTAGTGTGTCATCAATGTACCCATCACTACCAGTTTTGTACGATGCTCGTTTTCAATCACCCACTGTTGCTATTGGTGAAAGTAGCAGTGTGTTAAATTTTGATTCAATTTTCCAATGGGTTTCTGCAGCAGCATTTGATATGGCTTCTAAAAGTCGGTTGCTACAAAAATTATTATTTGAGGCTAGCGGGAATCAAGAGCCGCAACTTCAGCACGACGATCGGCTTCAACCTGATCTCTTGCAAGCTTCATTCCAGAACACAGCTCGTTCGCGTGCTGTAATGTGGGTCTCACTCAATCTAATGTTATGCAATCTTTATCTAGTGATGACCATAAATGTAAGTCCTCTTCTCACGCTGTGACTTCAACTTCAACAGTTTTTCAGCGTTCGATGTGCGGCATTACATTACGTGTGCGTTAATCACCACCGGTTAGTACAGCTGTGCCTACTGTTCCTTTAATTAATTTGTGTGGTGACGCACATATTAATAGCGCACCTGTGGGTGGCTACAAGTCGGCCCCGCCCGACCCACCCCCCACCCCTCTTCAATTTTATTGTCTGATGCTTCGAATTCGAATTTACATGGTAATGCTGTGGAGCATGGCACTGCTGCACCTCCACCTGCCATTGATATTGCTTCAACTTTACCGGGTGGGGAGCTTCCACCTAAATTGGAAAAAAGCCAGTCTTTAACGACTACAACAACTAAGAAGATGGAAACTGTGCCTAATTTCAATCCCCCGGCTCCTGTCCCACGTTTTTCGGGTCGCAGGGATTCAAAAACTCCTCAAGAATTTTTATTAGCCCTTGAGAAATATTCAAAGGCCTTTCAACTGTCGGACAAATATGTTTTAACAACCATTCCGATTCCGATTGCGTTAGTTTCACGTGCAGATAAATGGTTCCGTTTCGCCGGACCTTTCGACAGTTGGGAAAAATTTTTGAATGCGTTTCGTTTGGAATTTGAGGGTGCTGACTATAAAAATGAGCTATTCTGTAAACTTCAATTACGTACTCAGCATCCGGATGAAAATCCAGGTCATTTTATTCGTTGTATAAGCGCTTATTATGAGTGTATTGATCCTCAAGCGTCGGAGCAGGTCAAGATTCAACGTGCGATTAATCAGGCCCATCCTGATTTTAGAGCATTGCTCTGGAATAAACAATTTACATCGTTGAAACATTTGGCGGAGGAAGGTTCCGAACTTTGCAGATTTTTGTTGACACAACGCTTATATAAAATTACGCCACCGGCAGAATCATGCATTGAGCCAAGTTTAGAATGGCAACCGCCATCTGGCCCACGCGAAAACGGACGACAACGGGTGAAAGAAGAACGTGCTGACGACTTTAGTCCAGTTAAAGCTACTGAATCTTCTTATGATGCTCGCCCGAGCGTAGGCAACGGGTTTCCGCCATGCAGTATGCAAAGTTTAGACCCTAGAGGTTTCTATGGGCAGAAATATGCTCCAACTCGCTCTTAATCTAATCAACAACGAAATGAACCACCACCTCGACCCCCACCGCCTCCCCAACATCAGAGGCATGACAATCTACCTTTAAGATCTCCTACAGCTCCGGCGCCGAGTGGAAAGAAGAAGGTGGTCACGTGCCACGAATGTGACGTCGAAGGTCATTATCGTCCGCAATGTCCTGATCTGTTGTCAAAAAACGGGTCAGGAGGCCTCCGGCTAAACGGCGCAGGGAGGCCTTAAAATCAAGAAAGGACTGGAGAGTGAGGTAAGGCTTTGAGCAAGGCGTAATGAAGTATGTCAAGGTTTCTGCATCTACTAGTACAAGTTGGATAGAGACACGCAGTATGGTGTGCACCTCTTAATGTCTGTCGAAATTGCTGGTATAAAATTAAGATTGCTGTTCAACACAGGAGCTACAAGTTACGTCTGTTCGCAACAGTTGGCGGATGATTTGCAAAATAGAGGCCATAAAACCTACACGAACACTCACACTTTTTTATTGGCTTTCCGGCCAAATCTCTGGGTCCTGTTACGTCCGTGTGATGTTGGAATGGGACAGTGGGCATAAAACACCTCACACCCTGCTTATTCTGCACGGCGCAACCGAACATCTTGTTTTAGGCCGCAACTTCATGGGTAAAACAGGTGTAATTGCCGATATCTGAGCAGGAGGCTGGAAGATCGGTAACGGAAGATTAACTAAGATTAACTAAGACGACACCATCATTAACACCTGTCATGATGAGCAACAAGAGGATGATGTTCAAGAAACTAAAGATTGGAACACCATCGAAACTCACATCGCCAAAGCCGACTGAACTCACGCTCAGCGGAAGTTGCTGCGGAATTGCCTGAAGCAGCAGAAGAGAGTTTTAACTTTACGGCTAGGTCGCACTCATATTGAAAGCACTCGATCATTCTGGAAGAGGGCACCAAGCCAATTCGTTTGGCTCACCGGACATATAATGAAGGATCAAGAAAAATAATTGATTCCCAAATTGATGAGTGGTTAGAGTTGGGTGTAATTGAAAAAGGATTTACACCCTGGGCAGCTTGCCTTGTTCTTGCTCCTAAAGAAGGATTGCCCTGGGCAGAAGAGGATGTGCATTGACTACAGAAAACTGAACGATGCCTCTATTTTTGATGCGCAACCTCCGAACCGGATCGACCAGATTCTGGGTACCCTGGGCAAGACCAAGTATTTACACTCTGGGCAGCTTGCCCTGTTCTTGCTCCTAAGAAGGGTTGCCCTGGGCAGAAGAGGACGTGCATTGACTACAGAAAACTGATCGATGCCTCTATTTTTAATGCACAACCTCCGAACCGGATCGACCAGATTGTGGGTACCCTGGGCAAGGCCAAGTATTTTTCCGTCATCGATCTGAATAAGGGGTATTTACAAGTTCCACTGGACGAAGGCAAGCAAGGCTAAGAGCGGTTTTCATTGCCGCTGTGGTTCTTTTTTCTTCAACGTCATGCCCTTTGGACTTAAAAATGCACCAGCAACATTTGCACGGATCTTGGAGGAAGTACTTGGTGCCTCACTCTTCCATCACTCTATGGTTTTTGTTGACGACTTGTGTGTTTTTAGTAATTCATTTGCTGAGCACATAGAACATTTGAATGACATTTTAACGAGATTGGGAAAATAATGCTGGCATCACTGCTAACCTTCGTAAAGTTTAATTGTGTACCCAAGAGATAACTTATCTCGGTCACGTAATCCGTCCAGGAGAACTGCGGCCTGAACCTACATCTGTGAAGACAATATAAGATTTTCCCGATCCCACATGCGTCAAGGAGCTGCGGCGTCAATTAGGACTTTTTGCCTTTTATAGACAATATTTGCCAACCTATCATTCAGCGGCTTTACCTCTTTTTGATTTATTGAAAAAAGACATCAAATGGCATTGGTCAGATGAATGCAAGAATGCGGTAAAAGAACTAAAGGCTGGGCTCATTGACTGTGTACTTAACCAGATTTATCGGCGAAATTTTCCATCGCCTGCGATGCATCCGGAAGTGACATAGGATGCGTAATTAGTCAAGAGGTGCCTGGTGAGGGACTCAAACCTGTGGCCTTCGCTGGTAAGAGATTAACCAGCGCTGAAAAAAATACTCCACGGCTCAGCATGAAATTCTTGCAGTGATTTATGCTGTCAAGAAGTTCAGGCCTATCATTGAAAATATCGAATTTGAACTTCAGACGGATCACGCCGGCCTTACAGCCCTCGCAATATGCCTAACCCTTCTGGAAGACTAGCTCGATGGATCATGGAATTGGAAGGTCTTAATTACACCTTGAAATGGAGGAAGGGTGTCGAGAATCAAGTGGCTGATTATTTATCGAGGTTGCATGAAGATCCCAACATGGCTGATGACTGCTACGACGGAGTATTAGTGGAAGAGATGAAGATTGATCTTAGCGACAGCGATTTTCCTTCACGCATTGAGTTTCAGGAAGTGCAGCAAAAAGATCCAGTTGCCTTAAAGCACATAAAAAAATTAGAAGGGAGCAGTGGCAGTGTCACTAACAAAGTTCTAAAACCCGGACATTTTGTCATGCATCAAGGCCTGTTAACAAAGGCATACCAATCACGTGATATTCGTGACCAGGTTAATCGAACTATCTCATATAAAATCTTTGTGCCTAGGAGTCTTCAAGTTCGATGCATGACATCTGCACATCCAGACATCGTGGCGTTTTCAAGACCCTACATCGTCTTCAAGAACATTTAACCTGGTATCACATGAGGAAATCCGTTGCTTGTTTCATACGTTCTTGCCCTACATGTCAAGTATGCAAGGCACCTAACACGAAACCTGGTTGCTTTCTTCAAGTTATGCAGCCTCCCCCAGGCCCATTTATCAACGTTAGCCTTGATTGATTGGCCTGCTACCCGCTGCGCCTGGCAATTTTAAACACATCCTTTTAGTTGTTTGTGAACATAGTCGTTGGATTGAACGTTTTCCTTTAAGAACCGCAAAGCTCAAGCAAGTTGCTACCGCCGTGGAATGGTGGATTTCACATTGGGGAAGTCCCCGGCATATCCTCACGGACAGAACGGCCATTTTTAAATCAACGGGATGGATTAAGCTACTTCAATTTCACGGTATAAAGTCCGGTTTGACTTCAGCCTATAACCCACACAGCGATTTTACTGAAATATATAACAAATCAGTTAAAAGCATGTTGCGAGCTTATGTCAGTTGTCATTCGGACTGGGCGTCGAAATTGGAGCAAATAGGATTCACGCTATGCACTGCTCGCTCGGAATCTAGCCAATATACGTCAAGCGAGATTGTATTGGGCAAGAATATTGCGTATCCGTGGTTTTCAGAGATTGATAACTTGAAAACTACAGAAGAACGAAATCCAAATCAAGAACTTGTCATCCAGAAATTCAAAGAGTTACGGAAAGAAGTGATGGAGAACATGATAAAGTCATGTCAACGTCACGAATTTTATTACAACTGTAAATGCAAAATCGTTGAATTTATTGAAGGACAGTTGGTTTTATGCAAAATGCATATATTGAGTTCTGCTGCGAAAGGGATTAATAAATCTTTAGCACCCAAGTACAATGGCCCATTCACCATTTTTAAACGACAAAGTCAAAATACGTATTTGTTAAGAATGTAAAAAGTGGGAGAAGTGGGAAAAGTGGGTAGGCCCGACTAACGTGGTGGATTTAAAGGAATACTTCATGCCATTGAGCGCCGAACAGCAAGATGAAACGTCAAATTTTCAAAAGCTAGTGGTTTGTAAAGAAAAAGACGAGATTGAGGCTGCTTCAAAATATTCCAATGCTAAAGATTCAACCCCCACCCCGCAAACACCCAACAACCTGCGAAGGAGGGACGGAAGGGGTAGAGCAGCGAGTTGAACTTCGTTAAGCCTTTGGTCACTCCCACTTCTTTTATTTGCATCCGACCTGATCAAGCGTGTGTAGAGAGGAGAGAGGGAGGGGACCTGACCAACCGGACCTGTGTGCATCTGCATCGTTTACTTGTGAATTGGGGATTTGGACATTTCTTAAGAAAGTGGCGACAGCTACGTGAAGGACTTATATACAAATCGGCATGGCTGATAATTATCCTACGTATTTCCATAGAAATTAGTGAACTGGATTTCTGTAGATTCGTCGACACCTGCGATATCTCTACCCCCCTGTTAAAAGAGGTTAAAGGACAATGTTGGGAAATGGTCAGTGTGATGAGGCGAGGAGGAGAAACGGTTCGCTTGTTTTGTTTGCTCGGTTTGGTGTGTGTGCACAATTTGGCGTGTTGGCGATTTGGTGAAGATTTTTTTTATTATTTTTTTTTCTCCTTTTCTTCGTCATGGCATCCGGGCGCAATAATGTCAATGTGTGGTCTCCATGGTCAAGCAGGGAATTAGCCGAAATGGACAGGGTTTTGGGCCGGAATAGGCCTACTCCGTCGTTTGGACCAGCTGGTCTTACCATGGCTAGTGGAAATTTTGGGAATGTGAATACCGGCAGATGTCATTTTAATGTACAGCAGCTGACTTCTCACAACGTGACTCGTATAACATCCGTGGATGGAGGATTCTTTGGCGGCCGTCAATTTTCGGGGCAGTGCGATTGCCCAAGACACTCGAATCCAAATTGGCCTATGCCCATCGAACAACGGTACGCGCCTGTGACAAGGGTTGTACAGAAAGGGCATGATCTGCACCAGCATCAGGCACGACAGTTTATCCCACGTGCGGGAATTAATTTGGATGGTATTCCTCCTCAGGTGGATCGGCGAGCTCCATCGCCAGTCAGGCCACAGGACGCGCAGTCACGCCGGAGAGACGGCATGAGGGAGTATTCTGTATCCTTCGTTTTCCCATCCACTGGGGAAATGAGGTCATTTTTGCGTAATGGTGTTAGTGAATAAAGTGTGCTTCAATATTAACCCGAATCAGCAGGAGCTGAAGTGCGCAGGTATATATATGTTTTTTTTTTATTATGAATTGCCCCACTTTCGATTTAATTCGTGGGTGCAATATACGTGGTGCTTATATATATAGTGCTTCATTTCGGCCGGCTAGCCTATGTTACTTCTGTATATATGTAAGTACTTTTAAATGTGTATATACATCAATTCTTTTTTATATATTTTTGTGTGCATTTCTTGTGTTTTTTGTTAAATTTTGTTGCATTGGGCAAATGGGGTGACGTTTGTAAGATTTACACATGATGAACACTCTGTGGACATGTCCTACATGAACTCTTATGCCGGGGTAACCCGACGCGCGTCACCTATCGCTTCCCACACGCTCACTGTGTATTGATTGTGTTTATTGATATAATATTAGGTTTTTTTTTATAGTGTATACTGTCGATTTGGTCGACATTTGGGGATTGTTTGTATATATGAGTTTATGCGTTTGCGTGTTTGGGTATATGTTTCGTCAAAAATTCAAGGAATTTCATTCCAGTGAGAAGCCATTTAAAAATGCATTGTATTTTCTCTTCCCGTGGTCTCCAAAGGAAAAAAATTTGTTTTTCCAATATGGAAATTTGATGATTAACATTGAGCTGTTTGGGAATGGTTGGCTTCATCTAGAGAGAAACCCTTTGAACGAATGAAACATTCTGTGTCTTTTAAAATATAATTCATGTTGCATTTATTTGGAACGTGGCATTTGTGTATGTTTAAATGCAGTTTTAATATGATTTATGTTTTTGGAAATTCGATTGAGTGTTTGGTTTGTCATCGTTTTAAAAATGTTTATTATTTTTTATCTTGGTTCATTTTTATGATTTGTGTGAAAATTGTGGTTTGTTTGATGATTGTTTTCTTTGTGTAGTTGTTGTATCCATATTGGGTTTGTTTTAAGTTCAAATTATAATTCAAACTGACTTTAGTTTGGCTTATTTATTTCCTGATTTTGGAGGGTGGACAGCGTTGGTTAGCATAGGCATTTTAAAAATCGTCAATCTTTTCCCTTCCCCAAACTGTGTGCAAAACCTCTTCTTTCTTCCTGTTTACTTCTGCGTTCCTTTGCAACTCTTGATTTTTCATGCCGAGGCTACAAAACCATAAATTTAGTGTATATATCCGACCGGCTGGAAAGATATAATCACGCCCACTTGTTTCAAAGTGTTGACAACGAATTTTGGTTTGATTTAATGGAAGGGTAATATTAGGTACATTTATAAAGTACATTTGTGTTCCCATTCTGTGTATTGTTTGTTGTATAATTATGTGCTGTGTTGTTTGTTCATGTGTTTTTTTTAATATGTTGCATGTTGGTTTTGAATATTTTATCACATATTAATGCTTAAGACAAACATTGTTTGTCAGATTTGATTTTGAGTTTGGAAATTTGAATTTGAATTAGGAGATTTCCCTTATTTTGGTTTTAATTAATCTTTGATTTAACTTGAACTTTTTTTCTTAGTGTGTGTTGAAAATTGAAAATAATTTGCATCAAGTTTATGGCTAAAATTTTTAAGGTTCACATTAACTATGTGTGTTTACATGTGTTCCTTGTTTTATGAGTTTCCTTATGTTTCAAATATGCCTTCATTTTTTTATTATTTTTTTTTAATAAGAATGAGTTTTACATATCTTGTTTTAACATTGAATAAACGGGACACAGCCGGATTTCTCCTTAGGATTAGGGAACCTACGGAAGCATTATTTTAATCGGATTTTTGGGTCTACTTGGTGGGGACCCGGGTTATGTTGAATTAAGGATAGCATAGCTAATTTCTTTGAGGGGGGAGGGTGTAACATGTTGTGTGGAGCGCTATTTAGCTGAGCACTCCACGTTACTACGGGTGCTATACAGGCTTGTATAGGCACCCACCTTCTTTATTTGTAAATTTCATCCTTGGCGCTGGGGGCTGACCGGTTCTTAACCTGTCGACTCAGCCGCAAGGAGGAGTATTTTTAGGCATTGCAAAGGAGTCCTGCGTGATTGCATCATACCGGACTTCATTGTGATGCATGGGGTGGGCTAAAGTGGGGAAGTGCATCTCATTTCTATAGAAGCTAGCCTTTCGTTTCTGATCCTACTTCAATCGAATCTTACTATAGTTTCTGTAGAATTGACAGGCTATTGCGCGTGGAAAGATCCATAATGTGGGAATAGCTTGTCCCTTTAAAAGGAACAGGCCGCCGACATTCTGTATCCAGTGTATTATCAAGTCTAATCTGGTTCGTCATGACATTTTCTCACAGATTCATGCTTAGGCTACCTTTGTGCTCGATCAACGCAAGTTATTGATGCCTGTTGTGCTTCATATGTATCCCAACGTTTGGCTATTAACTTTCGTCATTAACTTTAATTTAGTACAATACAGTGTATTGTCTTCACCTACATATCATGCTTCCCTAGTGTCCCCTAGCACTTGGGTTGAACTGGTTGACTCGGATGCAAACTACTTGTGTACTCCTTGGCTTCATACCACGTTACAGGAGTAAAAATGCCTTTGGGCACTTCTATTGGTATTTCACCAATAACGCAGGAAAATTGGAAAATTCCAACAGTTGTAGGAATGTTCGAACCTACAATCTGCTTAATGTTTTGGGGCAGCAAAAATGTTGCCGACCCAAATGCATCACCAGTAAAACACTCATCATTGGGAGAGTGAGGAAACTTGCTTACGAGTATTTCTGCTCAACTGGGCAACAGATGGTACAAGCAACACCATCTAGCATCCGAAGTAGATACTAACCATGAGTCAGAGCAGCACAGTGAAGTATCGCTCGACTCGGAGCAAACAGCGCCTAACACTGATAACGTTCAAGTGAACACAGTTTTAAATAAACCTAAGGTTAAATATTCACGTCCATACTTAGTGTTCGACGTTGGTAATAGGCCAGAAGTCTGTTTAAAATAGATACAGGTTCTTCGCTTTCGTTAATTACGAACACAGCAGCGCAACGCATGCTTAAGAATTTTAGTGTTAAATGCCATTTAATTCCAATAACCACACCAGTCAATTTGGTTGGGGTTGGAAATCGTCAGATTAAAACCGATAAGAAAATAGTAACAACTATAGAAAAATGTGAATTTTTTAGAAACCAAGAAATCGTTATGGTTCCTGAAATATTCGTATGGTAATATTTCAGTACTATTGGGATACGATTTCATGTAAAACAAATCAGAATCGTTATATTAAATTGCCTAGATAATGTCTTAACTATAGGCAATTTAAAATTTCAAATGTCGTCAACACCAGAATTAGCTCATATTGCTTATAATCAAAAGAGGGAAATAATAAACATGGTTTATTATAGACCCAATCATATTTACGTAGCATCATATTTACGTAGCTACAGATGTAGAAACCGATGAAAATCCTAAATCTACATGGAATTGTACACCTAAACAGCATATAATAGACATTACTGTATCTTTGTTACGAGACGAAATAATTCCACCAAATTGTGAGAGTAGAATAACGGGAAATATACCGAAATACAGACAGGAATATTCCATCCTGAAAACGGCGAATTTCCTGTACGTCTTGCTCACAGTCTTGTTAACACAACTCCCACAGGTATTATTCCAGTCATGTGCATTAATTTTAACCCTATATACGCGTTGCGCCCGAAATCGGGCGTGCAGTATTGTTGCAGAACACGTGTTGAGCCCGATATCGGGCTGCTGATGACGTCTGAACAAGGCAGCTCGTGATTCGCTAGTACTGCTTCTTAATGTGAAATAAACAAAGGAATTGGCCAATAGACTATCACCTAACAAATCGGCATTAGATAACATCAAGAAGACGAACCAATCCCGTTGTATTATTTCAATTTTCGTGCCGTACTCTCATTCTCAAGGGGCAGCAATTTGCGAGCCATTCAAGATGGCCGCCCGTTGTTGGCGTTATCGTCTAAGAGAATTGCGCCCAAGCGATGTGGATTATTACGTATGGGCTGACGATTCAAACAGTAAAAAAGGATTAAGTGATAACAGCTGTAACATAAAACTATTGTTGGACTGGCTGAGCAAAAGTAACAAAAGTGAATTGTAATACGGAACTGTAGTGTTCGACCATGCAGTAGGAAGCTCTCCAAAACAGCGGCGGGCAAGCGGCAGGCGGGCGGGCGGCGGCGGCGGCGAAGTGATCGCCCTCCCGTCTTACAACAATCGTACGTGGAAGTAGAAGTACATTCATGCCGGCTACCACTAAACTAGTGACTGATCGATTTGTTTGCAAGCTACAACAATGACAAGGTAAAGAGAAAATACTTTTATATTTATTATTTAGGCCGTTGATGTGTCGCACTTTGTTTAAATGTTAGGATTTATTTACAACAGCGTACAGCGTTCATCTTTCCCGTACGAGTATTGTTGGGAAGCCAACATCACTGATATTGCTGTCACAAAATAAATGCGCGCAGCAAGGTAGAGCACATGGTAAAAAATCAGCGTATATAGGGTTAATGGACTTGATGTAGAACTAAAAGCGGGTACTATCCTAGGCACGTACACGACAGCTATTATCGAGTACGAGGATGACGCTTCCTTAGATTCATCAAAGTCAAACTTGCCCACCTCAAGTCTATTGAGAAATCTCAAACCACAAGTCCCATCGAGGTATCTCAAATCTCAAGTCCCATCGAGGTTTCCCAAAACCAATCCAAACCGAGTGAGAGCTCAACGGAGGTGCCAGTTAGTAGCCTAGCTGGTGCTCCTCAGCCCAAGTCCAAGGCAGAACTCGATACAGAATGGTGAATTTCGAAACATGTTCACGTTTCAGATTTAAATAAGGAGGAAACGGAAGAATTTCTAGATATGCTTAGAAATCATCAAGATTCATTTTCTAAAAACGATTTTGATCTAGGATGTTACGAAAGATACGAAGTTCCTATAGATACAGGTGAATCACAACCAGTAAGTTCAAAAATGTAGCGTGTTCCTTTTCACCAACGTGAAATATTGGATAAATACATTGACGAAATGCAAAGAGTAGGTATAATCCAAGAGGGAAAATCCGGAAGGTTATCTCCTTGTCTAATGATAAAGAGAAGGCCAACTGGTTATCGCGTAGTCGTAGATTTACGCGGCTTGAATTCTGTCGTGGAAAGTGTAAGCGTTCCAATACCCACTGTGACAGAAAGCATGGCTCACGTTAGCGGAGCTAAGTATTTTACACGTTTAGACTTCAAGTTCGGATTTTACCAACTTAAACTAGCTGAATCAGCTAAACCTAAGACGTGTTTCTCTGCAAACTCTAAACCTATTTTTTAACCGGCTCCCAATGGGCCTTAAAACAGCACCTGCGCACTTCCAATTTAGTGCACATATTTGCAGTACCGTCTACCTTGACAATTGTCTCCTGAGTAGTCTAGATTTTAAAACCCACGTCAGTCATGTGAATACACCTAAGACGCCTAAACAAGTCCGTTCATTTTTAGATATGGTAAATTTCTACAGACGACATTATTTCTTCATTTGCCGAAATGTCACAGATTTTCTCCAAATTGACAATGAAAAACTGTAAATTTATATGGGGCGAAGATGAAGAAAGAGCTTTTTAAGAACGTAAGCGAGCTATGATAAATGCTGCAACACCCCGATTTCTCTGAACCCTTGGATAAGATGTTTTTCTTAACTATGGATCATTTAGCAATTTGCTATCTTTATTGTGTCTCATCCCCCCCCCCCCCCCCCAATTAGAAAGAATCTTACTTCAACTTAGGGAACACGAATTCATCTTACGTCATAAGTCAGGCCGTCTTCTAGCAGTTTCTGATGCGCTATCTCGTATAGAGATACCAGTCGCTGTGTTAGGCAGTCAATATCCTTACTGGACACGACAACACCTAGCGGCGGAGCAACGAAACGATCCATTCCTAGGCTAAATAACAAAACGCCTTAAAAATCAGTCATCAGAAGATCTGATCGACGCTTCTAACAAGCGAAACAACTTTTATAAAGATTATGACGGAATTCTATACAGAATTCGGCTAGCAGACCCAAATAAAGGCCGTTTGCACAATCTAGCACAGATGTGTATACCAAAATCTCTACGGACTTATTGTATTCGAAATTGCCATTCCACCCATGGTGCCGGACATCGCGGAACCAGTAAAACTAGAGAATTAATAGAGTTATATTGTTATTGGCCTAAGATGATGGATGATATTGCTCATTACGTCAAAACTTGTCTAGTATGTCAAGCTTACGTTAGACCTAACAAGCCACTCAAGGCTAAGCTAAGAGCTTACCAACCCCTACAGAGACCCGGTCATGGAGCTTGGATCTCATTGCACCCTTGAATAAAACGTCTCACAATGACGTTAATTGACGACTTCAGTCGTTATGTAATTGCAGTCGGAATTCCCAATAAGTAAGCAGAAACAACAGCTGAAAAGTTTTTTTCTCACCTCATAGCACCCATGCAACTGCGCAGAGACAAAGAAGTGAGATAAACAACGCTATTGTGGCAAGATTGCCAAATTTGTTCAATATTAAACAGATAAACTTCATTATAACACTTCGTGGGTAGGAGGAACAGTAGAAGCAGCAAATAAAAGAATAGAGACAGTATTGCATAAAATTTCACCAAGTTATCCAGAAAATTGGTGTGAATATTTAGAATTAGTGACTATAGCGCTAAATGCGTGCCCTAATTCGACCACACTATTTAGTTCACATTATTTACATCATGGTTCTGAATTTACATTGCCGAGTGCATTAGCTTTCGAACCACCACGAATCTGCTATGATAGTGATGACAATATAGTACGTCTAGAGAGTAGACTGCAAGCAGCATTCGAAGTTGCTAGAACGCATACTTGGAAAGCAGTTAAGAGACAACAAAATTTTTATGATCGCACAGCACGTCCTTACCGATATATAGTCGATGATCACGTATTATTACGCAACTTTTTACTAATAAAACAAATTTCGCCGAAATTACTTCAAGCTTGGATAGGACCGTTCAGGATTATGGAATTTGTGAATGATGTTATCGTTCGTATTGTACATTTTCTGGATCCATTAAAAGTCGATCGCGCACATGAACATTTTAAGACCATGGTTCCTAAGAACAAATAACCAACCTGTTCCTTTTAACGGACCTACCAACTTGGAATTATCAAAGCAGCTAAACGGAACTTTAACGGAAGCTGAAATAAAATTACAAGAATACATAGCGAAACTTTTGGAAGATCAGACGGACCATTTATCGAAGATTCAACCACCAACATTTACGCCTTACGAATCCAACGATGTAGCTAGCGGTTCAGAAATGAGCTCAACTAAGAAACGCAAACGCGTCAAGTCAAAATCGGCCTCTCATTTACAAAATAAATACCGTAAAATAGATTACAAACTTAATAAGCAAAGAATGCTTAGTTCTACGCATGGTTATAATACCCATAGCAGTAAAGCCATCCCAGAAATTAGGCTGCGTCGGCAGTTGGAAGAGGCAAACGTTGACAATGATTAAGTCTTTGTGTATCCAACGGAGAACAAAGAAAACATGGCGTCACCGTGAAGGAGTGTTCACGTGCTCTGCACGCGGGAACCCTAGTGAGTAAAATCGGAAGTACCTTTCCGAAACCAAAGCATGATTGCTAGACCAGTCACCTACATAGTTTCGATTCTCACAGTGCAGTACACTAAACGGGTTTACATCGCATAAATATTTGAAAATAGCTTAAGTCTATAAGGTTTCAAGATGTAAAGTAAAATAAATTTTGAGACGGAAACTCATAGTTTGTTTTAGAAAATACTATTATTGAAAATAAGAAAAACATAAAATATGTACAAACATGTATAAAATATGTACAAAATATGAAAAAAAAATACAAAAAATGTGTAAAAACATAAAAACATAAAGCAATAAATATTTAAAACATAACATAAGCAAAGAACAAAACGTAAATGAAAATGAAAATATTTACAAAAACATAGTATACCACAGAAAATAAAATAGCGTAAATTAAAATATTTACAAACATGTTATACAAAAATTTGCAACAAAAATAATATGAAATAATATACCATAGAAAATACAAAACATTGGTTTAGTAAAATAAATTTTACAGACATGGAAAATCATAAAATAAAAACAAAAAAATACATAACCATGTTGTAACCGCAAGTTACAGTAGAAAATTTGAAACTATTGAATGAATAAAATTTAAGAAAATTAAATGAAATAATTTTGATTAAAGAAATGAATTTGGAAAACCGAAACCGAAAATAATTAGACAAAAATTTAAGTCTTTACAGTAAATCACGGTTACAAACAAGAAATAAAAAGAATTAAAATGATATTGCAAAACATGGTAAATTAAAATAAATATTTACAACATAAATCCAGGGCACTGGTAAGTAAGTAATGAAAATAAACGAAGTGACAACATAAACAAAAATAATTATGTCAAATAATAAAACAATGAACAGTGAATATACATGACATTTCCTAAATAAAAGATCAAAATTAAGTACATATAAAAAAAAACATTGTACGTTCACAGATTTAAGAAGTATAAATTTATTATTTTGCCATGATAAAATAATAGAAATGTAAAAAATAAAATTAAGAACAAGGAAATTTAATTTTGACTAAAATTTAAGATTTCATCTAGAAAGTTAAGAAATTAATATGATAAATTTAATTTGAAATAACTTTCAGAAATCAGTGATTATAAAAAAAATGACATTTCCCTTAACCAGTTAAAATATATACAATATATATAACCCTGAAATCGGGTCGAGCGATGTGAAATTCGACTGCGCTGCTTATTTTGTGTAGCGGGCAGTCAAGGCAACAACGGCGCTAATCGTCGCCTCTGTCGCTATCCGCGTCATCTTAAATAACAAGATTGAACGACAAAGATTAGTTTCTAGTCATAAAATTATGAATGCGTGTGATAAGTATAACTTTCGCATATAGCGATACATGTTGTTACCTTAATTTCTCTCACGTACATAAGGACAATACGGAAGGAAATCACTGTAAATAATTTGTATACGGGATTATGATGTTCAAGCATAAGAATGATAGCTGGAACATGGTCTTTTCCCGACAAAACTGTTATAAATGCATGACATTTTGTGAGTAATGGCCCCGCCCCCCCCCCCCCCCTGGTTTCCGGAATTAATAAATTGTTTGAATTAAAATAAACTGACGCGATGGTTAGCGTCTGGGAAGAAAAAATGAATGTTGTTTTAATCTAGCTTACCTTTCAGGGTGTTATTACTCCTTTCCCTGTAGCCCTGTTTTCACTTTGTGAATAGTTTGAGCTTCTTTGTTGGTAATGTGTATTGTTGTTCCTTGTTAACCAGATTGTATCCAGTGGCCGAAACGTGCTTCCATGTGGGGTGCATTACCTTGTACTGCCAAGCTCCCTATTACTTACCTGATTTTGTACTAATGTGTTGCTTGATGTGTGTTCTTTATGATACTCTTCTTTGGTATATTCGAGAATGTATTCAAGGCCGAATTTGTATTTGAGATGTTTTCCAAAAACTTTCTCAACATGAAAGCCAAACTGTAAGTAGAACGTGCTATACTTGTAGTGCCGTCGTCCATCTTTAGAAGCAAGTTTTTTCCCCATGCAATGTTATCCAAAATTGAACCTTAAAACGTACTTTTGATCCCTGTCTCATTAACCTGTACTTTTTGTGCAACAAGTGAATAAATTGTGGTATGAGAGTGATTTTGCCCCAAGTTTAAACCGAGCCGAGAGTAATTTCAGGAAGTAAGATCGCCCCCCATACGTACCTCAACTATAAGAACTCTCGGGAGCTAAGTGAACTTAGGTTATGCTCAAGGTGGGTGGTGGGTGGATGGGTGTGTGGATGCTTACGTTCGGACCCTTTCTCCCGTAGGTCTTTTTTATAAACAATCAAAATATCCTATTGCATCAAACTATAGCCTTAAAACAAACGCGCAGTGGAAATAATATTTTCCTACGCACAGAGAGCCTAATCACTTAGCGCCTAGTTCGCACTACCGCACTCATTGCGGCTAAAATTTTAAAATAAATTTGATAAGATACGTTTCCAATACTTACCGGATGATCACCGGACATTTAAAATTAATGTTTTACATTGTTTAAACTTATGAGTGCCATATAAACTAGCACGGTAACTTAATTGTTCCGAAAATTAACACCACACCCCCCACCCCCTATTAAAATTTTCAGAAATGAAATTTTACTCACACTCTATTTGAACTAAATAGCAAGATATTTTTGAAACGGAAAAGATGCCACATAAGTAATAGGCTATATGGGAATCCAGTTTCATTAACCCAATTTCGGACTACCTAGCCAAATTAAAACTATTGCACAAATAAATAAAATATCAGTCCATGGCACGGATTTCCTTTCATGAATGAAGGGGAAAAAAAGATAAAGCATTTAAGGACATTCATTTTTTAAATTTAAGAAAGAAACAAATGAAGGTCCCAGACAGATGCTACCTTAAGAATTACTTTGAAAGCTTTAAAATTTTCCAATGCCATGATAAAACGGAAGTTGGACGAACTATGCATATAGCTATGCTATACTATTTAAATTTTACATCCATAAGGATATGGATCATGAAACGTAATATTGCAAGCACGTTTATTTTAAACCAGTTCGTACAAATTCTTTCTTCCAATGCTTAAAATAATTAGCACTACGTTGTAAATAAAACAACATATCAATAAATAGAAATTTATTATATACCAATTCATGTAAATGTAACTTGTCAGAGAAGGCATAAAACTGTGTAAAGCCTATACCAGTATATTTGAAAATAAGTATTTCACTTCAAAGTAACTTGATTTTACTTTTTAGAACCACTTATTTAAAACTAAAAACCCTTTGAAAAAAAAAGTAATTGTCAATAACGACATATTTCTTTGCTCAAGAAGCAATAACGTGTTTTCAAATGCATATATCGCATTAGATTTTTTTTAAAGAATCATTACAGTCAATGATTAAGCTTAAAATCGCATAATATTGTGATAAAATTTAAATAAGCTTTTGGGAGTTGTTCAGACGGAAATATTTTGCATAAACAAATTTGGTATTATCATTTCCACTTCCAGTAGATTAAAAGCAGTAATATTTCATAAACCATTATATGAATGAAACTTAAAATAAAATTTAAATATGAATATCATATATTATTTTGGAAAAATAAAATAAAATAATAAATAAATAATTTTTTTACCATATTGTCCATTGTGGCATACAGGGCAGTCGTTCCTGCAGGGGCCGGGGTGCCAGCACTGCTGGACGCCGCTGCCGGATGCTCCCGCATCGATGGCGTTCGGGACATCGAGGTCTTGGACGTGGGCGATGCGGATGAGGTCTGGAAGCGGCAGCAGTTCCTCTAACAAACAAGAAGGAAAAAGTTCGGCGAAGTCAGTGGTCAGTTCGTCGGTTGTCGGGGCAGCCTCCAGACAACAGGCAGCATCGTTGAACTGGGCTAATGCCCTATGCAGATTTTGCTGCATAAAGAAGGTTATCTGGATTGACGGCACTCCAGAAATAAGCCGAGAAATGTTCAGTTCCTTGAGGGAACGGAGGAAAAGTCAGGTACCGACAATGTACACATTGGCGAGCCGTCAGGGGACTACATTGCAAATAGTGGGAACTTAGATGCACTTGTTGCAGATCAAGAACAGTAGCAGATTGACAGATAACCGCAGAAAGTCTTTCATGTAGCGCGGCATATTAATAACCACGCTCCTCTCCTCCTTCGGCATTACTTTTCTCTTTTTCTGTGGAGGATCCATGTTGCGGAAGAAAATTTTGGGGAGCAGTACGAAAAGTGAACAGTCGGATGGAAGTATCCAACTTCGTGTGTGGATAAAATCGCCAAATTTTCTCAAGTCCAAAAATGTGACCCAGAAATGAACATTGGCAAAACCAATGGGTGCAAAGTTTGGGATTGACGTCACGAATAGGGGGCTGGCTCTTTTCCTAGGGACCTAGCTCACCCCCTTTGCTCTGTAGTGACCATCAGCTTTGATTACATGGCCTCGACCAGACTACGTTTGAAGCCGACATGACCCAGAGCTGTACCCCCAACCCTTTCAACCCACCGACCACTTTCGTTTCAGCAGAGAGAGTGAACATGCTCAAATTGCACTCATCAGCAAGTGAAAGGGATAGTTATAAGTAGGTCAAGATGGCTCACATTTGACCATGACAACAGCTTGATACCCACCCAAGAGCTAAAAAAGATCAAACTCGCTCCATAGTGGGTAAATTCAGAACTATTCTTATGAAACAAGAAAGAAAATGCTGAAACATAATTAGTAAAATAAATTATTTATGTTGTGTATAATGTCACTATCAAATACAAAATTGTGTGAATAATTGCGATATGTATTATGCGACTTGGAAATATATGTGAACGTAACATAACTGATGTAGTTCAAAATTCATGTATTTTCAGAAAATGTGTACAACACGATATGAATTACTACTACTCATACTTCAAATTACCAAATTCATAGAGTAAAGTGTCAGAATGGAAAATGAATGGAGAAAAGAGGCTAAATCATAGAACAGGGATCATTCCAACATGATCCAGGACTAATGAATTAAAAGATAAGTGATTTCTAGCCTTGTGGTGAAAACAAAAGTGTAAATCATACACCCCACCCCTCCTTGCCATGATACACATAAATTAATTATCATTAATACGACGAATTTTAAATATAGAATTGTCATAAGTTAATGGGGCAACACAAATAGCTTGTTAACTTGAAAAACATTGCTGTTACTTGTAGTAAGGCACATTAACTTAAAAAAACATTGCTGTTACTTGTAGTAAGGCACACTTAACGTAAAATTGTGTAAAATAATTCACTATGTGAATTCAATTAGATAAAGGGTGAGGTACGCTTAAGACCCGGAATGTTAAACGTAGTTCAAGTCAGTGGTTACACTAAGTTTAAAAGTACCTCACACATAAGTTCCTAAGGAACAGATTACACACGTATACTAAAGCCCTAACCAGACTGGCTGCTCGCGGCTGCACGTCGACATAGTATGGTGTAAAAAAGACTTCAATATTCGTCCTTAACACAACACCAACCACATCATTGCTGCAATGTTGACCTTGTAGGCACGTAGTTACGCATAGCTTTGCGCGAAATTTTCTTCTGTCTGGAGAGGCCTTAATGTTGTAGAGAACACCTCGAAAGATCTATCGCATGCTGGTTGGTAACAATTGCATGTGATCCTTTGCATTGTAAGTTCAGACTTACAACCTAGCAAATCAATAATGGAGTTTGGCCAACTCGTATTATCATGATTCGCCCAGGGTAACTTGTACTGTAGTTACAATGTCACTCAGTGACGGGGAAGTCGGACAGTCAAATGTATTTCCCTTTTGAAAAAAAAAACGAATAACAGTGACTTCCGTTGCTAGTCACCACACAAAAGTTATACAACATTACTCCGAACAAGATATTCAAAATGAACGATTGCAGACCGAATGATACCTCTACATATTCTAAGTTCAAGCGCAGTTGAAATGCTTAGATACTGCGAAATAATGTCTATGTTTATTAGGAACTTGCATATCAGAGTTATAATTGGCAGCAAATGAAAAAAATGTTGTATATACACTGCATAGAAATCATTCGATTTAAATTTAATTGAGGTTTCTGGAATTATTAGAATTCCAGCGTCAAGATTTACCTATGTATTGGTTGCTTACATTCAGGAGAACCAATGAGGTAGCACAGGTCATAAAAACAGTTTTTTTCTACCAGGCAAAAAGAAACTTGTTAAAGGCAAACAGCCTTACAGACAAATCACTGTATAACATTCACTTTAGTGATGAATACGAGTCACTAGAGCCTCGCAAAACATTAGGCTCAAGGATTGTGAAAATCACATCCTGTAGTATAACATATTTATTGTGAGGAAACACAATAATGTCTAAAAATCATGTTTGTTGGCGGAAACTTAACTGGTAGTTTCGACATGCGCATGATAGTCAAAATGGGTTAACACACAAATACAATAACAAGGTTTATTAAAAGCCACGATAGACTGCTTTCTGTATTGGTCAGTTTGAACTGTCATAGTAGTCAAAAGAGAAAACAGACAAACACGAATACAATTGTTTCTTAAAAAGCTACGATTGACGGCTTTCCGTTTTGGTTAGTCTGAACTGTCTCGTAGTAGTCAAATGGGTAAAACAAATACAAGTACATGTAAACATATTTTACACACCACATCAAATGCACTGCATACATAATGAGTTCCTATACTCATTATGCTGGTTTGAAGACGAGAAATTTAGAGTCAAATACAGACACTTACAATAATACTACCAAAACGTTGAGTATGGAAATTAAAATAAACATTAAGTATGCAATGGACATGCAGTCATATTTATTTTCATTGGGAATAACAGTAATTTTACATTTTGAATAAAGAGTTAAGCGAAGGCGACTTAACGAGGTAACAATACAGGAATCCTGTCCCCTCCCCATTCATAATGCTTTCCTTGTTACAATGTAACATGAATATTTAACATATATATGTAAAAAGTATGTTAGAATTGACGTTGATAACTTTGGTCGCCAGTTTGAATCCCAATGGGACGTGATAATAAGTGATAATTGCTTGCTAGTTTCTAGGCGACTCATGAATGTAGCATGCATATGATGTTTTATTTTATGAAGACTGTGTATTCCGATGACATCTTGTTGCCAATGGTACAAACATATGTAGAACTGATTAAACTTGACAATGTCAAATACGAAGGTTCAAACAGAACTATTGGACAATACATTTATTAATAATCATTAAATCGGCTACAGTCACGTTTAGATATTAAGTGACTTTTCTTCAAAATGTGAAGAGGGAAGAAACAAGATTTCAAAGGGAAAATGTCGAAAGTTAAAAGACCATAGCTTGTAACGCTTGTGTTTTCTTTCATCCCCCAGCCAGAGCAAAACTAGGCCAAACAGCTGGCGGCATAACGGCGGCATAACGGCGGCATAATTAACGAGGGTAGAGAAACCATTCAGCCTTGGGCGACCTTGGCCGGACCACGGCCAACTCGAGGTCGAAAGTAGAGCACACCACAATATAGAAAGTGCCATGCCTCCCCTCCCTTTGAAAGTGAGACGGATAGAAAACCATGTGGCCAACACAGGAGAAAATGAAATATAATTTATTTCAGATCAACAGCAACAAAATGAAATGATTAAAATTTAGGTTCAGTTATATGGAGAATGTGCTCGAGTCTTGCATGCAATTTAAGCCATACATCATTTATTCCAATTCCACCCAGAATAGTATTGCTCAATTGTTGAGACAATTTAATCTTGCTGTACATAATTATTGGCCTGATTTCTGTGAAGGTTATTTTTTTTACCTCAAAGAAGGTGCGTTTTCCCTAGTCACACGACCATTAATTACTTTGGGCTGGTCGGTAAATGTGAAATTCTTGCTTAAGTATGTAAAGCAGTTTCTGTTAATAATTAACTGGGTTTGGAAGCTAAAATAAGGAACCACTAAAAAGGTACCATGATTTTAATCTGAACAGGGACTATGTAAAGAATTAATTAATGGCATAATTAGTATTCATAACAGAAACAATACAACTAATTAATTAGATACATATTTGCATAACATCATACATTCATTAAATGCATGAGCCGAATATTTATTCGGATAGATCAAATAGACTCCAGATAAGTAAATATAATTAGGAGTCCTTCTTCATTGTAACCAAACCAGTGTAATTACACCTATTGTTAGAGTTTAAAGGATGGCATTACCAGTTGACAATATTTACGACATTTCGTAGAGCCTTAATTATTTTCTAAAAGTAGGTTTAATTACGATAAGATCGTCGCTCATGATCGATCACTTCGAAGAATAACTATAAAGCACTCCCACACGGGACAGTTAATTATCTCGGCAGATTGCTTCAAAGCACCGACTATGGGGAACATTTAAAATCCCCGAATGCAACAATGGAATGATTGAGGTGCGTAGAGGTCCCATTTGGTGATAACAGCCCAAGCTGTCAGAATGTTACTATATTTAGCATTTTAATAATAAATCAATACTACAATGAATCGATCATGGCCGAAAACGCTACAGTATTTAAACCGAACCTCGGAATGCATGATATCAGTCGATCATCAGCCGCTCAACAGTGGTTTAACTAGTTCACGCCAGTCAATTCCGGAGATCTCGATTAGGAAAGCATGCCAGGCCAGACGCCGTGCCGCATCTTGAACGGGGCTTCACCGCCGAGATAGAGCAGTGTGCCTATAGCTCCATTCACACTTCTATTAAGAGCTAAGTATTTCAATAAGATACCAATAGCTATGATTGTTTAAGATTGCCTAGTAACAATATTACGCTACTAAATTAACCCGAGACTTCTTAATTATTTAAGAGAATATAATAATGATTTAGTTTTCCCCTCGACTTAATCAGTAATTCCATTCGTTCGACTCATTGCCGAATAATTGTAATCGATACCATAAATCATAACAATCTGTCACCGATTTAATTGGCCATATTCTGGGGTCAATATTGTGTACACCGGAGTTTCGATTAAAGGCCCAGTATTAGAAGAATGATTGCTTATTATTTAGCCTACATATTTAGTGCATAATTTGTTTTATTACAATTGATTGCCCTTATGCTATCCTGACAATAATGTTTATTCTGGTCAAAGGTTCACTGGAATAGACCATTACAATATTTTGCCAAGAATAACACCTTATTTGATGGGACGTATCGTATTTTGTAAATTTTTAACGCCTGTTACGGTGCGTTTAGACGACCTGCTTGCTAGATCCAGAGCAGATCACGAAAGCACACGTTGACAAACGAAAGCCACTCTTTTTAGGGTTCTATAAATATCCATGTTTTTGTTGGCACAACCGACATCGATTATCAACTCGGAAAAAAAAGGTTAGGTGTTGTCATGGAGGATGAAATGGTCAGATGGCGTTTCCAGTCACAGTAGCCAAGTGACTACCGGCGCGGCATGGTAGCGAAACACTGCCGCTGAGCTTGGCATGATGGCGGCACTGATTCTGGCATTGGTGTCGACGATAATCACGAATTAAACGCACTTAACTTGCGTCAAAGCACCGGTATTTTACTCAAGGTGCAGCTCATAACCGGGACACTCGACGGCGAAGGGAGTTCAAATCGGCAGGAACGTAATTTCATTGTATCACTAATTCTGGGTTACATGTGCGAGTTGACTCTTCGGGTTGTTGCCTTGTGTAATGGCGAGTCTTTGGCTCCGCCCTTCGTTTCCACCTGGATTGGCTGAGAGGAAGGGGCTGGCACGAGTTTGATTGGGATGCACACGGCTGCTTGGAAGCGCCACATGTTGAAGATTTCACGCCTCGCACTCTATGGCAGTGGGCTAAGTAGGCCTGGGAATTGGCATACAGGCATGGCGAAAAATGAAAACATTGACCTGAAGTGATTCTTACATTTGAAAATTTTGAGGGGCGCTCGTTATGTCTTGCTAGGATCATAAGAGAAATGGGAGAGCCTACATTTTGCTGCGGCTTTGTAATTTTCTAAAATTTTTACTGTTCCGAAAGTGGTGGTCCCAATGGCTAAAAAATCGACTTTCAAATTTCAGTTAACGTGAAATAATTTCGTGCATTGGTTGGCAACTTCTCATATTTAGTACAGTGGGTAAAATAAATTTATTGTGTTTTAACTATTATGCAGGTGGGGAGATAGCATGTATAGTATTAAAGTTACATGCATCTCGGTTAGCTTTCCTGTAGCCTCATTTTGCGACGTTAGTTCAAGCGTTTGCAGTTGTTGTATGAAAACATTCGTTTTCTTGCGTGCGAGGTGATTTTGCGGCATTGACTCTAACCTGTGTAAATATTGCTAACGCTATTTTCAATTAGTCGCACGACATACGGGAAGGATTCATGTCCTTCTAATTTGAATAATAAACAGTGATGGTAAATTGTAGGTGTTTTCAAACAGTTTTACGAATACAGGGTTGGAAACAAACAAACAAAAATGAATCCCAACCATGGTTAAAATTGCATTAGTGCCTTCTGGGCTCACTTCCGTGCCCGTAGAATACTGGTAGTATGGAGGGATACGTTAGGATTGGATAAGAATCTCGCTTATAGTCATATGCAGTTTATTTTGTAATGGGAATGTAATGATAAACTTTGGCTTATAAGCATTAGTTACCTTGCTAAGCGCAGTACATTGTTTAAAGTATTGTACAAACGTCATTGCATTTTTACGGCTTAGTCGAATATTAGTGACTAAAGTGAAGTGATATTTCAAAAAAAAAAGTTTAAGTGGGAGTTTAAGATTTCCAAATAGTATATTAGTTAGGTTGTGGCGCTTTAGTTAGTTTTGTGGATTTAACCGGAATCAATTATTTTGATCTTTGCCTTGGGTAAAATTTGCGAAAAGGTAAGAATTGCACATTTGGTTGCGATTTTAACTACAGCCTTTCTGGCGAGGGAAGTGTTACAACTAGGATAATACTTTTGGTTAACCATTTAAATTCTTGCTTGGGTTGATAATTATTTTCACCCTAAACTATTTGGCGGAAGTTCCATATTACTGCTGAGTGATGCATTACTTAAGTCATACACTGGAAATAACTTAGTACAGTGTACAGAGAAAAAAACCCTGGCTTATATATGTGGGGGTCGGCCATTTTTCAGCCACCCTGCCTAGCAAATTGACTTGGACTTTGACTGGCAAATCGAAATGTTACAAAGTTGATTTTTGCTTTCCACGATTTGCTTTTAATTGTGGGGGAACTGTCATGGCGACGTTCTTCTGTCATGTTTTCGTTTGTGCTCAGTGAGGCGACGCGATTAGTTTTGAGGAATAAGTAAGTAAGTAAGTAAAGGGTTTATTACACACAAGAAAATGAAACAACTACAAAGAATATAAAGACAAATAGTCTTATCAACACCAGGTACAGTCCCGTTCAAAAGTAAATGTCCAAGCCTATACTAAATTTAAACAATAGCCTCTCGCTCTTCAAGAATGACTGGAATGTACGCAGCTGCGTACTAGAGCGTGGTATTGTTGCAGTGAGCTTCACGTATGGCGTACCAAACCATTCAAATTAGCAACGAAATGCTTTGTTGACCTAGCTAACAAATACGGTAAAACAAAGACTTCATGTTGTTATTAATTTATAAAAGATTAATTCGTTTTTTTTACTTAATGATGTTGCCTTCACCTGATACTCATCATATTTCTTTTGAATAATGTCTCTAAAGCCTTTAGCTTTATGTTACTCTTTTATATACTTAAATCAACTAACCTACACGACTTTCATTTCATTGTGGCCAGGTCATCGTGGCTGGAGAGTGGCAGAACTTATGAGCCATCACATATTGGCGTGCCTTCTTTAAAAGTGCTTTATAATTCCTGCCTAATTTTTGCTAGTTGAAATTGTGATATGAAATTAAAAATCGGTCAATAAGAAATTTTCACTTTTCGCATTTTTCCTTTGAACGATTAATCTGTAATTCCACAGATCAATCGTTCAAAGGAAAAACGCGAAAAGTTAAAGTTTCTTACTAACCAATTTTCAATTTTTCAATGAATAAACAATAAATCAGAAGGTAAGCTGTTAACGAAGCAGACAGTCTGCGTTAAAGACTGGCCTTGGTGAAGATACAAGATGACTAAACTGATTGAAAGAAAGAAACGACAACTGCCCC